>JAYMFT010063020.1:0-14841 GCA_038088735.1 Panulirus argus | reverse complement strand
TTTCTTCGTCTGTTTCCTGGCGCTACCTCGCTGACGCGGGAAACAGCGATCAAGTATAATAAAATAAAAATAAATAAATATATATATATATATATATAAGAACATTTTCAACGACCATAGGGGCCAGTCAAGAGAAGGGACAGAAAAGACAGGCAGAGATATATCAAGCCGGGAGGGGAGGAAGCGGGTGTTGCTATCAATAGGAGAACAGGGCGACAATGGGGTGTTTAGAGGGGTGACAGAGGTAAAGCCTGGGAGTATGAGTGAGAAGGGGCCGTATGAAAGGCATGGATGGGGCGCACGGGGGATGAGTGGCTGCGGGGAGGGTGGTGCTGGGAAGGGAAGGCGTGCGTGAGAATCTGTCCATGACGGTAGGTGGGTCGCGCTGACCCACCCGCCTTCGCCAGCGATGATGCAAAGGTCACTTGACGACCGCGAGTTAGTTAACCATCTTGTGGTGTGCGAGGAGGGAGTCCTGCACTCTGTGGGGGCACATGCCTCGAACAAGTCTCAAGGATCGTACGATGATTCAGTCGCCAACGTGCTGCCCGCAATCATCGTCTCATAACTATGTTTTTGTTCCATTCATTCAATAATCTTAGATAATTGCTTTGTTACATTCTAACAAGTTTCTTCTCTCGTGTTCCGGCCTCGGGTCGCTCTGTTCCAGCAGCTGTCGGAGTACCGTTCGCCGTCCAAGCCATCGAGCTGACGCAATTAATCTTACTGTTGACATCAGGTCACCCCTCACTCGTTTCTCATACACATCTGGCAGATTTAAGCCCCCCTCACCTCACCTCACCGCCTAGCACTAAACTTGTGACTAAGTCCTCTTTATTCTCGTACCAATCCTTGACGACCTCCTCTGGACCTTCTCTAACAGCTCTTCGCGCTTCTCTAGGTGTGGTAACCAAACTTGAGAAGCAAATTCTACTTCTGGCCTCATGCACGACGTAAGTGACTCGCTTACTATTTCCTCAACCCATGCACGTGATTGGTATTGAGGGTATCAACCCAATGGCAACGTTGAGTGGCTCCAGGATCTTTCTCTTTTTTTTTCTGACCCTGGATGTGGCAACGCTGCCCAGTTCAACCCAAAACAATGGCATACTCTTACCTGGTATCATAAGGTCCAAAGACGTTGATCCCAGGAACGGCTCCGTATTGGACTCATCCTGTTCTGGGAGGTGGGGTGGGGGGGGGCAAGAAAGATCCGCCGACTATAAAGGACGAATGGAAGCAGAAAGGTAATAAAGGAGGAACCAACGAGACGGGAAACGGACGGAAGAATCATGGACAAAAGGGAGGGAGGGAAGGGGACGGGGGGGGGAGAGGGGAGGGAGGGATGGTAGTTGGGGGATGGGATGGGAATTATGGGGTAAGAGGTATGGGGGAATACGTGGGGGATGGGAGGAAGAGCT
The DNA here is from genome assembly GCA_038088735.1 of Panulirus argus. NCBI lineage: Eukaryota > Metazoa > Arthropoda > Malacostraca > Decapoda > Palinuridae > Panulirus > Panulirus argus. Next base: position 13,420 of record JAYMFT010063020.1, on the reverse strand, counting down.
AAGGTGGGGAGGAGGAAAGCAGAGAGAGAGAGAGAGAGAGAGAGAGAGAGAGAGAGAGAGAGAGAGAGAGAGAGAGAGGAGTATAGGGTACAGAGGTAGAGGAAATAAAGTTAGAAAAGAGAGAGGAAAAAAAAGGGAAAGGGGGGAAAAAAGTGACGGTGAAAAATGGAAGAGTGAGTTAATGGAAAGGTAATAACTTGTGAGAGGAGGAGATGGGCAGCAGCGGCAGCAGCAGCGAGGGAGAGTAAGAGAGTAAGCGGGGAAGGACTGCAGTAGTGTGGGCGGTACCTGGACGGGACACTTAGGAGTAGGAGGCTGAAGTACGAGTCGTAGGGGTTAGGAAAAAAAAAAAAGAGTAAGGAGACGAAAGAGTAAGGAACCGAAGAGCCTGAGTACGTGACGAAGGCTAGAGTAAGGAGGAAGAGGACCAAGGCGGCGTATCAGGGGCTAGACTAAGGGCTAGAGTAAAGAGGGAAAGGGCTAAGAGGACGTGTAAAGGGCTAACGCAAGGGCTACATTAAGGAGGTAGATGGTTAAGGCGTCGTGTAAGGAGCCCAAGTAGAGGTTATGGGGTCGGGTGTGCGTATCAACCTTAATGAAAGCTGACAACCCTTGAATTATGTTAATGGCCGGGAATATGGGGAGCTTAGAAGAGACCCGGGCGGGGAGTGAGTGGGGAGATGCTGGCTAAATGTGGGTGGGGGGCGTGGGCGTGGGCGTGGCGGTAAATGTCTTTGGTATCAAATATACGACAAAGTGTTACATTACAGAGCCTTCCTCAAGATGAAAAAAAAAAAAAACATTTTCATGTCTTACAAAAACCCCAAATTTTCGGGTACCAAAAATAAGTAATCATTTGCCAAAATAAAAACGGAATGTAGAAGGTCAAATAACATCGCAAGTCAAGATTAACAGCAAGAGAGATAAGGGTACCAAGCTGGGAAAGGGAGGTTACAACAGTACCCGGAAGAAGTGAGAGAAAGAGAGAGAGAGAGAGAGAGAGAGAGAGAGAGAGAGAGAGAGAGAGAGAGAGAGATAATATGCGTTTAGTGTGTGTGTGTGTGTGTGTGTGTGTACGTGTGATGGCTGGGGCGACCCCAGACAAAAGCCTGGGGGAAGCCAACCTGGGGTGAGTGCTGGGGTATTATATGATACATTGAACACTTTCACAACCATTACCCCTCGCACCCCCTACACTGGCCCTCCACACACACACACACACACACTGCCCATCAGAGCCATTACCGTGCACACGCTGCCACAAACTAACCAACAGATCCATTACCCTAACAGGTCCATTATTCGCTCCCTCGGTCAGATTATTATGCCTGATATGGCAAATATCCTTTACAGGTCCGTCTTTATAGAACAGGGGGGGGGGCGTATCTGTGTGGTGTATCTTTCAGTTCATGATCTTGGATAACGATGCTAAAGAAGATAGCTCAATATAGACAGAAAGGGGGGGACGAAGATGGGGCAGGTTGGTGGTAGTGAAGGAAGAAGAGGAAGGAGGGAGGATCAGGAGGGGGAGAGGGGGGGTGGGTTTGCCAAGGGGGAGAGGGAAGTAAGGGGAAGGAGGAGTGGGGGTGCAGGTGGTAGGGCAACAACACACACAAGGACACCACCACCACCGCCTCCGCCGCCGCCGCTGCTGACCACCACAGGCCGGCAACTGTTTTTTTTTTTTTTTTTGTGGATATTGTGCCGTGCTGTATGGCGGCCACTGTTGTTATTGGGTGTGTGCGGGAGTGTGTAATTACCCATCAGTGCAGATGGGGGAGGGGGGGAGGGAAGGGACGGGGGGTGTGGATACACTACACCCGAGGTTCTTCCAGAGTCTCTCCTTAAAGCTTCTGGTTTCTTTCTTTTTTTAACATCTCTAGGAAAAACTGGCCACTGTCGACATCATCAGACTGGTTTATTAGAAAACTCTACGGGCATCATCAGGTTTACCCCTTACTCTTCTCTCTTCCACCTTGAGCAAAAGTACAGTTTCTGACCTCTCACTGTAACTCAAGTCTCTCAATTCTGGCACCAACTTTGATACCTTCCAACAGACCTTTATCAGTTCTTTGTCTTTCTTTAGTTTTAGGTGCAAAATCTTTATTTGTGTAAATATGCAAAGACAAGCATTCCAAGGATATCATGGGTAAAGGGGTACGTGTCTAGGAGTAGGTGAAGGCAAGTATGGAGCGTACAGTGAGTACAGTATATCGACACATTAAATTGACAGGTATGCCAGTACAGTAAACAAACTTGAGAATCGTATTCTAGTTGTGGCCTAATGCAGCCCGTAATCAGTGGGCTCAATATATTCTTATCCATGTGGCGGAATGCGAATCTGATATTTGCCTGCAAATACCTTATTGTTCCCATAACGTGGGGCTCTGGCCGCAGATACCTGTACCTTATTTCCTGCTAGATTAATGTTCGCGTCGAGACCTTCTATCAGTGTGCTCCATCATCATCATTTTGCATTTACTTCGACTGAATCTTATCATCCATGTATCAGACCAACTTAGAGTTTGTCTATGTCATTTTGTAAGCTGATGCAATCCTCATCATTATTTACTTCCCTCACGACCCTGGCATCATCCGTAAACATATTCAGGTATGAGTTCGGTCCTTCCGACATGTCTTTCGCATGGATCAAGAAAAGCAATGGTTCCAAGATTGAGTCCTATGGCACGCCACTACGTGTGTGTGGGATCGCGATATTTGGGTTACCGGAAGAGAAATTTACACTCGTGTTGTCCCGTCTCTTAAACCTTACTGTATATATATATGTACCATGTCTTTACTCCTGTGTGCGCATACACACACAAACACGCCCCTAGCTTAAACCGAGTTATATCTATCGACCAGCCCCGAGGGGAATATGAACACCTAGGTCTGGGGAGAACACGGAAAGGTATGTGGGTCCCTGTTATGGACTGCGGACTGTAGTTTCGGCGCATTACAGATGACAGGTATAGAGTGTGGGTGTGGGCGAATGACGTCTTTCTTCGTCTGTTCCTGGCGCTACTTCACTTACGCGGAAACGGCGGGCAATTACAAAAAAAAAAAAATTATAGCCCGTACTCCATGGATAATACAAAGGAGGGACAAAGGAATTCAAAGAGCAACAGACCACTGGGTCCTTTCGAGACTGTTTGTGACAAAGATAACAGAAACTCACAGATAAAAAGTGTGGTAAGAGTAAAAAGGGAAACAAATGATTATGTACAACACAAAAATGCAAATTCAAGATACTGTGGAGGCGCAAATAATGCCTATCGTAAACTTGAAACGAAATGTTTACAAAGTCTATGTTCAGCGTATCTATGGTACTGCTCTCAACAACTCGGGTTGGTAAATCATTCCATACGTTAACAAATCTCTTGAAGATAAAGTACTTTACCCCATTCCAAGTAACGCGTCTAAACTTTTTTTACCCATTACTACGAGTGAAATGAAGCCAATCAAGCCTTAATTAGCTTGTCAGAGTGAGATTATTGAAGCCGTTCACAATTATGAATTCCTAAATTAGATCACCTTTTAACCTTCTCTTTTCTAGGCTTAATAAATTGAAGTCGTTTAATCGGTTCTCGGAGGATTCTTTTTTCCTCTCTCAGTCCGCAAATCATTTTGGTAGCTCGAGGCTGCACTCTCTCTCTCCATTCTCTCTGTCTTTTTTTCAAGTAGGGTGACCAAAACGGAACACAGCATGAAAGAAAGGGATGCACTAGTAAACTGTAAAGTGAGGATGATTCCTCCACACTTGAATTCGGAAGAAAGTTCTGCCTATGAATAGATGAATTTTGTTCGCCCCTTTTTCTGCTTCTGTGCACTGCCTGTTAGACTTTAGGTCACCAGAGATTATTACATCCGTCTTTGATCTCATTTACCTTTTACAGCTCAGGAGAATCAATACTGTAACTTGCCTTCGCGTTTTTACCACAGATATACAAATCTTTCCACACTTCGATATCAAAATTCATTTGCCACCAGTAAGCCCAGTCCATTGGTTTGTCTATGCCAGCTTGAATCTGTAGACGTTCAAATTTTGTAGCAGATTCATTTCCCATCTTAGCATCGTCTGCATATTTCTGTGACTTGCAATACATGCCATTATCAATATCATTAATACATATGAGAAGGAGAACCTGTCCTAGGACTGATCCCTGTGGCACAACACTTGTTACGTCTAACAATTCTGAGGCTTGACCATTAATGCCTTACTCTTTGTTTACAGCCAGTCAACTAATTTCTTAACCAACGAGGCACAACGCCATCTGTGCAGTGTGAATTAACTTTTTCTAATAACCATTGATGTGGAACTTGATGGAATGCGTTTTGAAAATCTGAATAGGTAAAAATCAACCGCTGCACTTTCATCAGACATATGTACGATGAAGAGAGTTAATCATATCAACTAATAATCTTGGAGAAACAACGAGAAACTACACAAAAAAAGAGGAGCCTGAAATTATATACTTGTGCAGTAATGCTGTAGGAAGCCAACTGGAATAGTCAGGTGACAAAACAGTGAATGCAAAAATCACTGAAAAAAAAATAGTTAAGACAAAAGGGTTTAATATATTGGGCCTCACGAGCGTAAAATTCCCTTCCTTCATTTAAAGACGGGTCTTCACATTTGCTTTTCTATGCGACCAAGAATCTGCGTAGGTGTGGGTGTAATGATGTGGGGTTTGCGTTCGTGTGCGTACCTGCACGTGTATGATTCCACGTGCATGTCTTTACATGCGCGTATGGGTCCGCGCATGTCTGTTTCTGTGCACACGGCTCTCTCTCTCTCTCTCTCTCTCTCTCTCTCTCTATGTGTCCGTGCGCACGCGACCGCGTGTATGTTTTACCACGCGATCGAGTGTTCTGTGCGTGTGTGTCCACTGATTTAGTTGTTTCCCTCTTACTGGATAAGGGGAGGGAGCTTCACTCTCCTGGGCGCGTTACTTCCTAACCTTGTACTTTTAATTTACTGCCTTTGGGACCTTCCTGTAATAACCTTCACTGCCCCTTGGTTTAGGCGTAAATGATGAAACTTGAGTATTTTCATACGTCGTACATACTTTCTTCACATTCACTACCTTTCTGATCTTAACAATGGCCAAGCACTCGTTTGTTTTCCCTTGCGATCTCTTTTTTTTTTTACGAATTTTCGCCATCACGTTCAGGTTATGAAATCCGCCGTCGCGTCAACCGCTTGATTAAACTGCAGACTCCTGCCTCCGAGTACTGTAGTCTCTGTTTTCGATACGCAGTAATCCAGTCAAGCAGTTCTTCCCTACCCACAGCTCGGCACGCAGTTGCTGATGGCAGGATTTTTGGAGACTGTACGATCAACGGCGGCTGATAAAAGATCCACGCAACTTAGGGTTACGGAAAACAGGTCGCTCGCGTTGGTGATGTCTTTCGTTTTTATCTTTTTCCTTCGCCAACAGATAAATATAACGAGAAGGACAATACCAACCGACGACATATAACCTAACCTAGCTTTACGTCATGAAAATAAGGGCAATACCAACACAAGAAACCTACAAATATTACCTAACCTACCATAAACCTAGCCTAGCCTAGTATGGCGTTACCTAACATTTCTGAATATGATCGCTGCCGGGAGAACATGGTTCCGGTGAATACAACGTAATCTGTCGGGGTAGAAGACCCCCTGAAGACCTCAACAGGCACCCAAGTCAACAGTCATTAGCCAGGTATTCTCAAAGATCGCTAAATTCCGGAACTGAAATATTCAACCATACTTTTCACCTCTTACACATACGTTCCAACGTTTCCACCATTACCATCATTCATTCTATAAAATGATATGTCTATACCATGTTTTATCAACAATCACTGAGATGTTCCAATATCCTGTTCACGACTGGCTTTATACAACAACATTTCCCCTCCAATAATTCAACAAAACTGTTCATTAATCACTCTGTAGTCTTTATGTGTTGCAATACTTAAGCTATATTGTTTACCAGTCACTATAATCGTCAAACGCTGCAGTGTATCTATAATACTGTTCACCAATCACTATAATCGTTATATGTTCCAGTATTAACACTGTATCCTACACCGATCTCCATAAACACAACAAACACCAACAGTATCATTACTCTGTTCACCAACCAAAGTACGCATCAATATTTCAACCGTATTTTTTTCCAATCACTGTAAATATATATATATATATATATATATATATATATATATATATATATATATATATATACACACCCGAATTATACTACAGGTCTTGATCCTGACCACAACATATCACTATTATTCATCACTCCACATCTCCAGGACTAGTATGCAAATGAACTGACCACAATCTACAGCATTAGGTCTCTGTCACACATGGTCGAACTACTAAAAATATCGCAAGAGCTATAGACCAATATCAGTGGTCTCTCTCTTCCTCGTATCTCCTGAACCTGAAACACTGGCTCCCTTCACCCCTTCCTTCTCAGTCATGGCCTCACGATCATACATACCTCCATAAACTCCACCGCTACATCTGTGACGTCTTGTGTATCACATCATGAGAACTGAACGCTTAATGGATTGAACTCTGAATGCATGCAGTGCTGAACTCTTATTATCTCTACAGACTCAGACTCCACTGTTTATGGTATGAGAGAGAGAGAGAGAGAGAGAGAGAGAGAGAGAGAGAGAGAGAGAGAATGTTGAGACATCACATACATAAAAGGTTAAGAGACATGTTCCCCCGAATGATAAGTTCTGCCCGTCATACACACACACACACACACACACACACACACAGATACGAGACAGCAGACCATTGCAGCAGCTGACTTGTCATGTTCCCTTACAGACAGAACCCGGCTCAAGGCCTTGCTCCTCTCCTCATGTATATGCTCATCACCTGGACGCTCTCTCTCTCTCTCTCTCTCTCTCTCTCTCTCTCTCTCTCTCTCTCTCTCTCTCTCTCTCTCTCTCTCCCCCTCGGAAACCACGTATAAGTTGGCATCCTTGTTGAGTTTCGTCTCCACTACATCAGTGATGTCTCGCTTACTGTCCTCTACTGGAACCTTATATTCCCATTCCCCAGCAGACCATCAGCTTTTGTTTACATAATCTTTAGCGCATACTTTCTTCTGCTAGTTTTTCTTGTTAGCCACAATGGACTGGAGTCTGCCTTTTGTTCCTCATTTGTGTGTTTTTTTCTTTTATTTACTTTTGCACTTTCTCTGAATTTCTGCAATTCTTCCCTTGTACAGTTCTTTTTGTGTACACCCTACAGTGTTTTAGCTGTCTGCCAACTTACACGTTTGCCGCACATATTGTGTCTGTCTGTCTGTCTGTCAGTCTGCCTGTGTCTGAGCATGGAATTACCTATTTGCACTGTACAGAGAGGGAGTTTACACTCGTGGGGTACCTTATCTTGAACTCTCTCATGCATCTTTTAAACTTTTTTATATTAAGCGGGTTTAAGACCTCAAAGGCTGAAATCAGGTCACCCCTCACACTCTTCTCTTTTATTCAAGTGGGCAAATTTAGAGACTCCTCTCTCCCACATCTGGTAAAATCTTTGTTGCCCTCTTCTGAACCTTGGCTGTTAGCTCTTTCCGCTTCTTGAGGTGTGGTAACCAAAATCTAAAGAAGCATATTCTAGTTTCGGCCTGATGTAGAATGCGATCATCTTGTCAAATGTTTCCCTATCCATATGTTTGAACACTATTCTAGTATTTGTCAGGTGATAGTTTCTCCTTTGCTCTTCTCCTAATGCGGGACTCTGCCGACAGGTTAGGGATGATGTGCACTCCCAAGTCTAGCTCACAAATAATTTCCTGCAGCTAACTTCCTGCTACATGATATTCATATCGAGGCCTTCTTTCGCTGTGTCCCATCCTCATTACTTTAAATTAGTTCGGGTTGAATTTCACCAGCTGTGTATTAGACCAACTTAGGACTTAATCTAGATCCCCATGGATGTTGATACAATCCTCTTGGCTTTTCAATTCTCTCACGACTTTGGTTACATATACATTTAGGAATCCAGTGCTTTAGGTAAGTCTCATATCCTATGGATAGGTATGATACGAGCCCTCCTCTATTCCCATGACACTTTACCTTTTTCCATCGATATGTTGAACATTCTATTCCGTTCGTTCAGTGAACCTGGACACATCTTCAGCACATAAAGAGACATCTCAATAGGACCATGAGCCTTATATGGTTCAATGTCTTCTTTTCATACATCACTGTTCTTCAAGACATCTCCCCACTTCATTTCACTGCTTTGGAGCTACAGTGACTTTTTATGTCAAAACACATTTGGACTTTTCACTCATACCCAAGTGTATCTTAACATCGTTTTCGAAAACTCTTCCCACTGTATCCCTTAGCCTGACGAGCTGTTTTTTAATTGACATCTCACTCCTAATGAATTGGAAAGTCTTGGAATATCTCTTGCCTTGTCTGCAGTATTTCTTTTTAAGTTTCTTTGCTCTCCCTTCTTTTCCCTTCTACTGTCGTTTCTAGCTATCTCATACCTGATAGATCCTGGCTGGCTGGAGTCCCGCCAGTTTCTTCGTTACAGCATATCGCGAAGCTCTTTTGTTTATTGGCCATCTTTTACTGAGCTTACTCTCCATTCTCGGCCTTCCCTCTGTATTTGGGGCTAAAGGCACTCATGAATCTGCTCCTTCTCTGATACTATCACACAACCTCCTGCCACACTGCCCTTGTTCCTGACTACTAAGTTCCATTTACCAGTCTACCATATTGTTGAGTGTTACGTAGATTCCACGATTATACCTCCTCTTTCTCCGGTCTAATCTCTGTCTCTCTTTTTTCACATCCTCATTTACTAAATAATCAAGATGAAGCAGTACATGATCATGTCTTCCTGTTAGTGTACCGTATATATTCTACACTTACATGCATAGTATTATGTGCCAACATAAGATCTAGTATGAGGGAATTTTCCCTGCATATATTCTAAGAACTTGTGTCCCCATGACTTACGCCTCCACGGGAATCCAACTTCCTCAAGTTTATCCCTTTATGATTCAAACCTCCAGTAAATTGCAATAACTGGTCAGCAAGGATTTTGTCCGATAAAGAAAAGATATGTTTGTGTATTTTTGCATGCTGAATCCAAATATGTTTTCAGAATTTCTCTATCACCCATAGTTTTTTTTGTTCCAGCATACTCGCATATCATTACGTACAGTATATATGTACCAGTGCTCTACGGAGCATTTGAAACAAAAAGTATAACAAACACAGCTATTTTCATTGTTTGTGAAGTGCAATAGCTTTCTTTGAAAGCACAAGCCTAAATAAATGAGTCACCAGGGGCCTGCAGAAACATGACTGGAAATGTTGGCATATTCAAACAGTGCCCACTGCTGAGTAGCAGTTCTCTGTCAGTTGCAGGCTAGAAGTCAATGCGTAAACAGTGTCTCTTCCACTCTGTTGACAGAATGTGATATTGCGTATTCAAGTGTTGTGCTGATACCCCATCCACCATTATAATGTCGAGAAACTGTGTAAATAGTCTGAATTCTTTCTGCTACATCTGCTGTGAACTGACATTCATATCGCAAAAACGTTCTTTCACACTCCTCATAAAAAATGCTGTGAGCATTACTTTGGTTGTAAAGTGGGTGACCAGGATAAAAGTTGGGCCCCCCCATGTACGTTGTGTCACATGTGTCAGGCTTCTCACAGCATGGGCAAAAGGCTCACGCCCTTTGCGTTTTGCTCCTCCTATGGTTTGGAGAGAACCCAAAGATCACTCTTCGGATTGCTTCTTCTGCTTGGCAATTATAAATGGTATAACATCAAAATTCAAGCATACTGTTAAATATCCTAATTTACCATCTGCTATGAGGCCAGTACCTCACTGTCAAGTATTGCCTCCACTAGAGCCTCCAAGAAACATGACACAGAGTGACGATGAGCCTGGTGATGAGGAAGTAGACCAAATAGAGGACAATACGGATCCAGCATTTGAAGCAAGCTGTTCTTCAAGTGAACCACATTTGCTGAGTTAAGGAGATCTTAATGATCTCGTACGCGATTTAGATTTGTCTAAGAAGCAAGCCAAACTTTTGGGTTTCAGGTTAAAGGGCTGGAATTTTCTTCAGAATGAAACTAAAGCTTGTTTTTTTCGTGATGGCCATGTCGTTTCCAAAGAATTTTTCTGCCTTGAAGATGGTCAAGTGTTTTGCAATGGTGTTCGTTCTGTTGTGGAAGCACTTGGCCACGATTATAACACAGATGAGTGGCGCTTGTTTATTGACTCATCAAAAGTAAGCTTGAAGGCGGTTGTACTCCACAGCGGAAATAAGTTTCACTCCGTTCCTCTGGCTCACGCAGCTAACATGAAGGAATTCTATGATAACATGAAGCTTCTTTTAGAGAAAATGAAATATAGGGAATTTATGTGGTGACCTAAAGGTTGTGGCACTTTTACTCGAAATACAACTTGGTTACACGAAGTTCTGTTGTTTCCTCTGTGAGTGGGACAGCCGGGACAAGAAAAATCATTATGCAAAGAAAAGCCACCAAAACGAACATCATCAATCCTCCTCTTGATGATCCTGAGAAAATTTATCTGCCTCCTTTGCACATTAAGCTCGGGTTGATGAAGATCTTCGTCAAAGGTATGGATTAAACTGGCCATGGATTCCCATATTTGAGGAAAAAAAAAATCCCTAGAATCAGTAACGCAAAAATCAAGGAGGGTATATTTGTAGGACCACAGATCAGGGAACTGCTTCGAGATGAAAAGTTCGATGAAGAGCTAATTGAAGTTGAAAAAACTGCATGGCTGTCATTTAAGAGAGTTTGCAAAGATTTCTGGGGGAATCACAGATCAGAAAACTACTGTGATGTTGTGAAAGATCTGTTGACTTCATATAAAGCTCTGGGGTGCAATTTGAGTCTAAAGATCCACTTTTTGGACTCGCTCTTAGACTTTTTCCCGGAAAATCTTTGGACAGTCATTGATGAGCACGGCGAAAGATCTCACCAGGACATTTTGGACATAGAAAAGCGGTACCAAGGAAAGTGGAGCCCCTCTATATTGGCAGATTACTGCTGAACACTAAGGAGGGATGTTCCTGAAGCCAAGTTTAGCCGAAAATCGTACACTTCTACATTCTAAAGGTAAGTTTTTTAAGTGTAATGCCAGCCTTATTTATGAATGTGTAATATACACTTACTGAAAAATTCATTTACTCTCTCACGTAAAAATATGCTTGATAGAAAAATTCTAAAAACAGATTCGATTTCAGCGGAAAAAGTACTTTAAGGTCCAAATTTTAGAATGTGGGACAAAAAACAAGTTGAAATTTTGTTGACCAGATATAATCAAAACTTTTCCATCTCTTAGAAATGCATGTTTTAGTGCTTTATGTACCATCCTGATTATTCCTTCGTTGTTACCACTGTATAATTGTTTTGGTCCGTTAAAATACTCTGGAGAATAATGTGTTATCCTCACCATAATCCACTTACCTCCTACGGGTACCAACCCATTACATCCCATTATGTAGTGTTTGAACGGACCTCCTTTCAATACTTCCTGAAACATAATGTCGTCTCTCATTAAGAGGGCCAATCCTCTTCCTTTCTCTATTCTTTCCTTCCTTGCTACTTCCTGGTTGAACAGGTGAGGTCTTGTCTCTCCAGTAAGCTTTGACTCCACAACAACAATATCACCGTTTTTTTTTTTTTCTAATACAATCCTGAAATTCCAGCTCTCTGCCCTTTACTACTCGTCCATTTGCATTTGAATACATTACTTTCAGTATGACATTTCCGCCTCTTAACATTCCTGAGCTCTCTGCGGCACTAGCGGGACTGTACCGTCCTCTTGCCCCATTTGACGTCCTCCGTGTTTTGTCTTTTGACTGCCTTCGTTGTTTCTCCTTCTCTCTCTCTCTCTTCCCTCTGTCTATCACCTCTGATGACCTTCCTGTATTCCTCCCTGTTTCTGAGTTATTTGCCTTCCTAAGCATGTATCTCTAGGTAACATGCCTCTGATTTCTGATTCAAATGTAACTGGTCGTCCCCTTTTATAACCTGGCCATATCCATCGATTTTCCTTTTTTCTTTTACATCAAAAACTGCTACTGACTTTCCTATAACCAGCAGAATTCTTTGGGTAGCAATTCTTCCTTCTTCACCCTTTCCTCTTTATCTGGATTATTGTCTTCTTCCAGTTAAGAAAAAAGAAATCAACCTCTTGCTTCACTGATTTCATTGTCATCTACTCTTCTCTCAAATTTATTGTTGACCTAACAGCCTCTGTGTTTCTGGTTATCTCTAAAATCTCCTGGGTTGTCAACAAGCAATGTAAAATCTGCACTTTTTTTTATATTTGCATCGACTGGACCATAAATGCCCCGTATTGTTCTATCTCTAACAGTGCATATCACTGTCTCTGCAATTCATCTTGATTCTTTGTGCCCCTCTGTTTCAGTGTCCTCATGTCTGTTTTTCACTGCATCATTCTTTCTATTCAGGTTTCGTTCGACAGACCCTGAAACTGCTCCTGCTTCCCCTCCCGACTCACAATTATTGATAGTCTCTGTACTCTGTGTTGTGGGCATTTACTTATGCAGAACGGTCTCGAGGACGACTAGTAAAGACCCTCTGACCCTTTTTGTTTATCAGCTATTGCAACTATTTTCTTCTAACATTTCTTTTAGATTTTCTCCAGTCAACTGATGTGGGTTCATACCCTATGACTGCATCTTTTGAATCCCCGATATCTTCTCCCATCTGGTGACACATTTCGTATCCGAAATTTCATTTTTCCTTTCAGTTTATTTAGCTCCTCTTTCTTTATTTCTTCCCTTCGTCTACATCCTTTGGATCTAGCCACAGCTGACAATTCATGGTACATATCTTCCCCTATCTGAATCTATTACTCATTTAGAAATCAAATTGAAAACCAACAACAAGACTTTTGCCAGCTTGGCTGTGTTTGATAACAGGCTTAGCCCTAACCAGGAATGAAGTGGCTGAACGAAATTTCCTTGCCTTGGCTTATAGTCCACTAGTTGCCTGCATCATGAAATGCTAAACATCTTAAGCTGTCCCCTCAAGTCTCCTTTGAATAACGGTTGGTTGTCATATTGGCCCAATAATACAAATTTGTTTTTCTGCTCTTGGTAACCCTCGTCACATTTGATGTGAATTCTTTTCTCTTCACACCCTCACTGCTATTTTACCACTCAGCTGCCGCAGACAGGACTAACTCATGCAAGACTGACTGAGGCAGAACTCATAGTGTGTGTGTGTGTGTGTGTGTGTGTGTTTGTCTGTATGTGTGTGTGAGTGTGTGTGTGTGTGTGTGTGTGTGGGTGTGTGTATGTGTTTGTATGTGTGTGTGTGTGTGTGTGTGTGTGTGTGTGTTGGGAGTGAGGGG
>JAYMFT010063009.1:0-14841 GCA_038088735.1 Panulirus argus | reverse complement strand
ATATATATATATATATATATATATATATATATATATATATATATATATATATATATATATATATATATAGTTACTTTTATGATTTATTTACTTTTATTATCATTAAGTAATTTCTCAATTTTTCCATCACGTTTTTTGTTGACAGATTCGGTAAATCTACACAACTTTTTTGCGGGTAGAAAGAACACCTACAGAAAGCCAACATCATCTCGGAGACTCTCTCAGAGCTACTGTGGTGATGCATCGCCATCTATAAAACGCAAGGGAATTTTTCAGAGAGCTATTTTTGTCAAGCTGTGATAAGCTATCCCATGATTAATGATGCCCGTGTCTTAGCTTACCCCACGGCAGTGCGTCTGGCTTTAGTGTTTGCTGGACAGAGACGGCCATGATATCGCACCGTCTTCGGTGTATTGATAATATACAGGGTGTTAATGAAGGCCTTGTGCAGCTATGATGCTTTTCAGTGCGTGCAACGAGATTATACACAGCTTGTATAATATACACACAGCTTCTGTTTGATAAGTTGCGGCAACCGTTCCTCTGGTCTGATTTCTGCTCAAGGGTCGTGTCGTTGTGTTTAATGTGTCAACAGAACACTCGTGTGTGTGTGGTTTGTGTCTCCTTGCTGTTTACGAGAAGCGATTATTTCTCTCGGCCCTCTCGTCCGCTACGATTACTCGTCTCCTGTAACGTGATTAATTAATTCATTTGTTCAGTCTTCATATTTTTTTTTTTTGGGGGGTATAGTGACCAACATGGCACGGGCATAACGTGCCCCAATCTAGGCCATCTCGGGTTAAAAGAAAAAAAAAAAGAAGAGGGAAAAAAAAGTACGAAGTAATCAGGGGCCCCGCAGGTGTTTGTCATGGAGAACACCTGAGAACAACGCTGTCCGAATGTCTGTATCTTTGCCACCTTCTGCAGTCTCCACTCCACCTCCTTCAGCAAAAGAGTCCGTGACGCATGTCTCCTCTTAAAAGTGTTGTCGCTTGTGAGCTTAAGGTAAAGACGCAGACAGAATTATATACGACTTTGCTGGGACGTTGAGAAATGTTTACGCGTTGCAGCGAGGACTCTGTCCATCCCTCTTGGGCCCCCAACGCCGTCCGACACGCGTAGCTGGAGTCAAGAGTGAAGGGGAACGCACCAGATTACGCCTGGGGAAAGGGGGCAAAGCGTAGCTGTTCGTGAGTGTGATGTCCTTTCTTGCATCAATGGAAATCTCGGTGTTGGTCGTGTGCACATCTCCGGCCCTCGGACGCATCATCACTCGGTGTGTTGTGTCTGGTGTGTGTTAAAAGTCTTCACGTCGTCTCCCATACGGCTCTGTCTCTTTCTCCATCTTCTTTGTCCCTTCTCGTAATCCGCGTCCCTGAAAAACTGTGCCACATATTGAAGGTACGGATGGCAAACCTTTTTTTTTTTTACGGAGTGGTTTTAGAAAAGGATTCAAAAATATTTTGAAGGAACACTTATAGGAAAGAAGAAAGATTTAAGCATAGTCTCTATACATGCCGCCAGTTAAGTAATGGTGGCAGTGACTCGTGCCACCAACCAGGTTCTGGTGGCAGTGACTCGTGCCACCAGCCAGGTTTTGATGACAGTGACTCGTGCCGCCATAGCTAGGTTATGGTGGCAGTGACTCGTGCCACCAACCAGGTTCTGGTGGCAGTAACTCGTGCCACCAGCCAGGTTTTGATGACAGTGACTCATGCCACCATAGCTAGGTCATGGAGGGTGAATCGTGCCTTGAACCAGGTTATGGTGGCAGTGACTCGTGCCACCAACCAGGTTATGATGGCAGTGACTCTTGCCGCCATGGCTAGGTTGTGGTGGCAGTGACTCGTGCCGCCATCGTCTGACACCCCCTCCCCCCCTGGCCTTGCCACATCCACAACAAAACCTCCCCCACACATGTGCCACACCTGACACTGTGTTCACACTTTAATAACAAATGATTTAAGCCAGATAAAAAGAACACTCCCCTCACGAGAGACAACGGCATCAGATGCTATCTGCCCCACTGCCAGAACATCAGACATTACCTTGGCACCAGCCAGGGCAGCAGCTGTGCTACAGTGTGTGTGTGTGTGTGTGTGTGTGGAGTAGACAGAATACACACTGCTGTATGGCTATACCAACAGATGTACCACTGTATTAGACCAGCAGACATACCAATTCAGCAGTGGGAGGGAGGAAGGGAGGGGAGGAGGACGTAGTGGTATGTCACATTACCGAGGCAGCAGATATACTCCACTATCCTGCCCGTGGTATCACAAGATAAGGAGGTCGTGTTCCTGATACGAGCGCTGTCTGGCAGCCCAGCATATTAGTTATGGAGGCGGACGACCCTCCCTCCAACAGACGACCCTCTTGTATGGGCTCGAAAATGTGTTTTCGTTTTGAAAACTTTCTCTTGGTCGCTGTTCTAAGAAGTCTATTGTTGTCTCCATATATATATATATATATATATATATATATATATATATATATATATATATATATTATATACCTATTTGTACTGTACGGTGCCTCATCTGTTGAACATTCTCTGCTGTCATACAACTTAAATCTATGTATGCTGTCTGCATTAGCCACGTCCTTAGTCAATTCCATTCATTAACTGCTCTTATACAATAAAAACTATTTCCTTACACCCTTTTCAAAAAATTTCTTACATAATTTCTTGCCAAGTCCTCTGGTTGCTTTATCCCTACATCTCTCGAAGAACTATTTACTGTGTGTGTGTGTGTGTGTGTGTGTGTGTGTGTGTGCATACAGTAGATAGATACATCGAAAATCAATTTCTATATTGTTAATGGCTGTCTTTCTGAGAAATGCTGGAAAACCCCCATAATGTAACCCTGAAAACATCGGGAGATTCTGACAGGGTATGTATAATCCGGGCCTGGACCCCGTAATGGTTGCTGGATCAACCTGGTACTCTACCTATCCCTATCGAGGGCGATGTCCCGTGGGGTTGTGTCGTGCCTCTTTCGCTCTTCATATCATCGTATTTCCCTTCCTCAACAGGTGACCAAATGAACCCATCGCCGCTATTTCTGCCACCTCCTCAAAGTCCTTGCCATCTTGTCTCGCTCGATCTTCGTCCCACCTCAAATAAGCTCAGGTTTTAGACAGAATCTCCCACTGGGGATAAATATAACCTAGTTAGGTTTAACGCCTGTGTGGGCAATCTTTTCCTTTTTTCCTTTCCCAGATTCATCCCCACACAGCTTTCTCCTCCCGTCTGTTGGCTCCGTATAAACTCGTCCTTGTATAGAGTACTCCTCTCATTTATCAGAGTAACTTTTTGTTCTACACATAATCACGCGATACAGAGAGGCCCGAAGCATTTTGGCTTATCAGGTTTTTTTTTCTCTTTTTACCCCAGACCGACCATAAAACGTGACCCACTTCACCCCACGCTGCTGTGTTGGTTCTCTTCCCCTTTTCTACAGATATTACTCAGGTTTCTTCTCCTGTGAACATGCATTTTGTAAGTCCCACCACTTACTAGACCGCGCAATACTCAGTAAGCCAGTGTATCATAGTACATACTACCGGTAGAAACACGATGTCTCGTGCAGTATAGGAATCCAAGAAGACCTTGGATAACTATGTACGAAAATGAGCCATGTCTGTCAGGATGTGGTGGTTACGCAAGACATTGTGGGCCGCGGACCCCAACAGCCTGACTTATCAGCGAAACAACGTAACTGCTTGGCCTCCCGCCGAGCTGTGGGGTCAGACTACCACCGAAAGCATCGTGAGGTATACGTGTGAACTGGTTATTGAGTGGTTGTTGGCAGGTGAAGGGTGGTTTGTGGTGACGTCTGAAACGTTTGTGACCCCACGTCTTTGGAACATCTAACCTCGTCTCTCAAACGTTTGTGACCTCACGTTTTGAGAACACCTGACCTTCTCATCTCTGAAACGGTTGTGACCCCACGGTTTTCGAACTCCTGACCTTCTCATCTCTGAAACTTTTGTGACCTAACGTTTTTGGATCTCCTGGCCTCATCTCTGAAACGTTTGTGACCCCAATTCGCTACGTTTTTGTAAACTCCTGACCTTCTCATCTCTTTTCTAACAACTACCAAAACTAATCCCTTTTTAGAAATGAATATTTTTCTCCCGCACTCCCTCCAAAAACCACTAGATTATTTTCTCTTCCTTTTCTCTGCTTATTTGTTAAAAACACTCTAACACTTCCACAGTTCACTAAAAGCTTGACCTCGATGAGGACTTTTTGTCGTGACACGAGCTTTCCACATCAAAAAGGAAAAGGAAAAGGGATGGAAATCTGTTCCATTGAGATAATCAGATTTATTTATTGTTTGATGAGGTAGTGGGAAGTAATGGACTTTCTGGAAGCGATAAGTCGGTTGGGCTGTTGCAACGTGTTTAAAGTTATGTCTTGACGTCCCCTTAATTAGTACATTAATGCTCTAATTTGGTGTTCATCTGAGAATAAGGTTCTATCGAGGTCCTGTATTGGGAGACGTGTAGTGGCGTGGGGACGGAGGGGCTGGCGAGCGTCGCAACGGCGTTGATGGAAAAAAGTATTGTGTCGCCGGAGTTCGATGAGTGTGCGCAATGCGGACTGCCCGCGCTGCGCGGGTGTGTGTGTGTGTGTGTGTGTGTATGTGTTGGGAGGGTTGGCTTGTGACTTGGCTGACGGTGCAGATGATGACGCTTGTTGATTGGGGATGGTGGTTGGGTTTGTTCTGGTTGATGGTGGTAGTAGTTGGGTGTAGTGGTTGGATTTCGTTGTGGTTGATTGTGGAAAATGGTTTGTTCCAGGTAGTGGTTGTGGTGGTGGTGATTTATTGGGATTAATTCATGCCTCTCCCCCCTTCCCCTCTCTCTCTCTCACTCTCTTTCTCTCTCTCACACACACACACACACGCCGCGTTGCCACAACTCACAGCCTTTCAATTCGTAGGTTAACAGATTTGTTTTTCGTAGAGATAAGATAACGTTTTCGTAAGCCAGGCTTTACAAGACTAGTCCTTTACTACATTGGGCGTTGCGTACGGTAACCCGAGCTGGCGTGACGCAGGTCGGCCTCACCAAGTCACTTCACCACTTGTGATCGCTTCCCTCTTTGTCCTAAGTTAGAGTAACGCTGTCACGAACCATCGTCTGCTTTTCTGGGTCGAACGCGGTTGCAGAAATAAAACACAAGGACAAGAGGGGTTTTCCTGTCTTGTTTGTTTTGAGACAGATATAGGACAGAGGTAGCGTCACACCTGTTTCATAGAAGCTTGTGTTCTTTAGACTCGTTCAGGAAAGTGGTTATGTGGATGTAGACATTAACATGATATACATAAATCTGTTACGTTGTGGTGTATTATTCAATGGATTTTATTTCTTCCCTAAGTAAAGGCTTGATAAAGATGATGATATCTTATATGTTTCTGTATAGTCAGCTGTTGATGGAAAATATTAACGAGTCAGTAGTAACGACATTGTTATATCATCAAGCCCTTGAGCAAGAGGATACGACCTTAGTATATACGATGAACAAAGCTCTTGATTTGATCCATAAAGGTCAATGTCTTAGACAAGGTCACTTACACACTTGGGTCACGCTATTGTGTTTTTAGGATTCCGATTCCTCTCTCGAGGAATACACTGTCGAAAACTGAAACCGAACTGATTCTGGTCGTGTCTGGGTGATATTGATAATTTCACTCATCTGCTTGGGTTTCAACCGCATACTCCATTTGTTATAGAGGATCGAAACAATGGCCAGTGTGATTCTACAAGGAATCGGATCACCTGTGAGCAAGGATAGGATTGGATTGGCTTTGGCAAAGTCTGATATCAGTGGACATCTTCATTCATCTGATCCGTGGAAGTGCTTTTCTTTTTTTTTTTTTTTTTTTACGACAGCAGACAAAGAAATTACGCCTCTGTTCGCAAAAAACCTGGAGAAATGGTACCGATGGAACCACATAACAAGACCACCACCTGACCAGACACCCACCCAGATCAGACAGTGCTCCCTGACCCCATTCGCCTCTACTGCTTCTTTCTTAACAGTAATCCCTCAAGGGTACGCATAGCGGATATCACCGCCTCAACAGAAGATTTCGATAAGGCCATTGAGAGCATGCCCTTGCGCTCAACCCCAGGCCCGGGCTCATGGAACTCAGACCTCATAAAGTAACGCAAGTCACCCCTAGCACGTGCATTAAGTATCCTCCGGAGGAAGAGTAGATTCTGGCATCATTCCCGAGAGTCTGAAATCGACCTCACAATACCCCACTCGACAAAGGTGGAAGCAAAGCAATCCCAGATAAAAATCGACCGATAGCTCTAATATCTCACATCATTAAATTCTTCGAAAGAGTTCTAAGAGGCAAGCTGACTAGATTAATGGAAGTCAACAAGCTACATAGTCCAGGCCAACATGGTTTCAGGGCGGGAAGATCTCGCTCCTCCCAGTTGCTTGACCATCATGATAAAATTCTTCAAGCTTTGGGAAACAAAGAGAATGCTGACGTGATTTACATAGACATTGCATAAGTACTTGACAAATGTGACCATGGTGTCATAGCACAAGAAACGAGAGAGATGGGAATAACTGGAGTAATTGGGAGACAGACATACAACTTCTTAACTAATAGATCACAACATGTAGTCGCAAACCATGCCATGTCTAGTGCCTCCATAGTAAAAAGCTCAGTCCCTCAAAGGAATGTACTTGCACAGTTTCTGTTCCTCGTTCTTATATCTGATATTGACACAAACGCGAACCACAATTCCATGTCATCCTTGGCAGATGATACAAGGATGAGTATGAAGTTCACATCGGTTGAAGATGCCGAAAGGGGCTACAAAGAGACATGAACGAAGTCTTTAAGTGGGCAACCGAGGACAATAATCTTTACACTGGAGAAGAATTACGACTCCTCCGGTGTGGGAGAAAATGAAATGAGCAAAATCAACACAGAAAACCGTACAGGCACAAACGCTATCATAAATCAGATGAATAATGTGGAAGACCTCAGAGCAATAATGTCTAGCGACCTGACCTTCAGCGAACACGACGGTTGCCTCGCGCAGAAGGATGGCAGGCTGGATCCTGCGGACCTTCAAGACAAGGGAAGACAAACCAGTGATGATATCATTCAAGGCACCAGTTTTTTTTTTTTCACGAATTGAGTACTGCTGCGTTCTAGCATCACCCTAAATGGCGGGAGAAATTGCGGGTTTAGAAAGCGTCCAGAAATCTTTTCACTCCATATCAATTCCAGGGAACGACTGAAGACTCAAGAGGTTATTCTCCCAGGAGCGCAGACGGGAGAGATATATCATCGTTCTATACCTTCCAAATCCTAGAAGGCATGGTTCCCACCCTACATTCGGAAACAACATCCTACTGGCACGACAGGCATGGAAAACTTTGTGGAGTACTAACCTCTGAAATCCAAAGGTGCCATATGCATAGAAAGAGAGGACACCTTAAACATCCGGGGACCAGGACTCTTCGACGTGTTACCATCTGCCATCAGAAACATCATGGGATGCGCGGTACAGAAGTTCAGGCGTTCACTGGACAGGTACCTACGTAATGTAGCGGACCAGCCAGGCTCTGGGGGCTGTGTGGGCCTGAGGGGTGAGGCTTCGAACAGCTTGGTCGACCAACGATGCAATCCAGCAGCCTGGGTCCAGCCCGAACTATGGGGATGAGAATGAAGATCCCAAAAGGACTCAAGATATATATACACAAGTTAACCTTTTAAATGACCTTATGAGGAGAGACACTGTGATTATAGAACTTGCCACTGACCAATGTTTGGATTTAGAAATTCGTCTAATGATAAAAAGAAAAACATTAAGTAGGTCACAGGTCAACCCGCACATACAGTGCATCGTAAACAGAACACTGGAATATTGACATTGTTGTAGAAAAATATATTAATATTAAAAAAACCCAAAAAATTAATGTATTTCGGTGATAATAGAATGCTAACAGAATTATTAATGTTTCTGATCATCATTTATATTTCAGTGATAAATACATATTTATATAACATTAAACGCACCAGATTGTTTTTGCACATTTTTTTTGAGGGTCATGTGCAAAATAAGTACATCAAGGAAAATAAAAACATTTTCTTTTTGTCAATGGTAATTGTTCTTAGCACCGTTAGTGGTGTTAGTTGCCTGATGAGGTGTGTGTGTGTGTGTGTGTGTGTCTGTGTGTGTAATAACCTATCTGCAATTACCTCTTTTTTACAGTACAAGGAGGAAGTTCCCCAATATTTCGACACCATCTCTTGCCCTTTCTGTACTGTCATAGTACTCTTTATACTTTTATATGATTACATATTTACATAATTATGATTATGTATAATTACGTATTTGTACCGTTCGGAGTGGAGTTTTAAACTCGTAGGGGTGCCATCTCTCTCTCTCTCTCGTGTGTGTGTGTGTGTGCAAGCACTTATCACAAAACCTCTCAGCATGAGACAAGTGAATATTCGTTCCTCCTTTTGAACGTAGAGAATGTCGGGGTACAGGTCGGGCACTCTTCGGAAAGACAGAAATCGAGCAATTTCTGATGGTGCCCAGCGTTGTCCAAGAATACAGGAATCACGAGACTGCAGGCTCATAGGTACACGTAACTGCCGTGTGTTATGACTTGTTTTATATGGACCTTGCTACTGCTGGAGGAGGTTTATATGGACCTTGCTACTGCTGGAGGAGGACTTCTAGCCGGACACGCGGAGTACCGAAAGAAACTGTGTCGAGGATGAGAGACGGAGCCGATCCCCAGGGATAGTCTGCAGACTGTCGAAGCTCAAGAAAGTCTCACATCTAGAGAGATAGAGAGAGAGAGAGAGAGAGAAAGAGCCAGGTAGAAACGCCTCTTTGTTAAGGGTATACAAGGGGAGATTACGGAGAGATCTCCTTTTATTTCATGAATGCTTTGAGAGGACGAGAGAGAAAGAGAGAGAGAGAGAGAGAGAGGTTGTTAGCTGGCTTACTTCAATGAGGCGAGACGTGGTTCATCATATCCGCTGTCCAATGAACCAGCTTCGTCAGGCAGCCCAGATCTCCTTTTTTTTTTTTTTGCAATATCGTTACCCTACAGTGTCCGAATGTCCAGAGCTTCGTCTCGTTATCTCCAGAAATTTCCTTGATTAACACAACCAAGTCAAGGCTTGTTGCTTCCTCTAATTATTTGTGGATACTCACTATCTGGGAGATTAAGCACTAGAATCTTCTCTACGGAGTTTAGTCTGTAACGAAGGTAGTTATTTCTCGTTGATCCTTATATGAGACGCGTGTTAACGGCTGTGAGAACAGTGAAATACGGGTTCATATGAAGGCAGCCTCTGCTGGGGATACAATAAACAAGTCAGGTAAGTGAGGAGGTGCGTCCATAAATGATTCATCCAGCCTGCGCCCAGAGACTGAAACCATCACATGACGTGCAGCTCTTACCACTCGACACTTGACGATCAAGACTTTACTGTCCTTATGCTGCACTGGGCTGCCAGGGACGTGTCTTGGAAGCCTTGGAATTCCCCCGCCCCCCCCATAAAACCCTCCCCAACTTATCTCCACCCCACCCAAGCCATTCCAGACCTAGTGAAGACTGGACTTCGAAGCAATAGACCTAACACTCGTGTTCCAGACTATGTACGTATATTTTCGACCCCATCTCCAGAAATTAATTAGAAGCTTATACAGAGCGTCTCAGATTCGGATGCATTGTTCTTTGATCATAAGACAAGTGAATGTAGCGACAGAAGACCAGATATTGAGAAAGAACACGGGAACGTTCATTTGATTTGGCTTTGGTCACCAGAACATTGGACGAGATCTATTTCTTTTTTTTTTTCTAACCCTTAACACACTCAGCCATATCCTGGGTCACTCCTTCTGTCTCACCCCAAGCGAGTGCTCGAAGAAACTTGATCGAGAAACGTGATGAGGAGTTGGGCCCACGTTTATTTATCTGTTGAAGAAAACAGGAAGAATAAAGATAGAATTTGAAGCAAAAGTTATCTGTGAATAATAGAAAGGGGTTATGGAATTACTATAGAATTGCGACATCAACCTGCATCGTTGGAAAGACATACCGAAGGCTCGTGGAAAGAAATTGAGCGAAGTTTGGAAGACACAGCGAATAAAGATAGTAGGAAGAGAGAGAGAGAGAGAGAACTCTTCGTTAGCTAGAAAGTAAACCATTTCAATCCAGGTGGTAAGCAATACTAGGTCGCTGCCGTATGTGGGATGGTTACTTCGCCGACGATGGCAAAGAGTGGGTCAAATCATTCTCAGGTGATTGTGCGATTCGGTCATCGGCGAACGCGACTTGTGACCCAGACGAGCCCTTTAGAAATGGTGCACAGCCACTAGAGGTGTGCACAGCGGCCAGTGCACAGACTTAAAAAAAAAAGGACCAACCACACCATCGCATTTGGGAGTAAGTAGCTGGAGATCTGCCCGGCACGCGCCGCCGCGTCACGGGGCGATACTCCAAGATCCTCTCCATCGCAAGACAGAGCAGAGAGAGGAAAAAAACTCCTTCAGGATTGGTTTTCGAAAAAGTTTGGAGAGCAGTGAAGCATTTCTCAAGAGGCTGCAAGCAAGCCAGGAACTCTGACCTCGATCATAAAAGAGCTTGAAAACGTCAAGAACTCGGCCATCCGGATCATTACAACTAAGTTTTTCTTCTGCGCTCCTTTAGGGTAGCGAGGATTCAGAACAAGAGCGAGCCCGAGCCCGAGCCCGAGCCCGCCCCTCGCAACTGCCAAATCGCTTCGATAAAGGACTCGCAAAGCAGCTGAGAAATGACGCATGTCTTAGAAGCAACAGTTCAGCAAAGATTTCGCGGTGTTACTTGATAACTGCAGCACTGTGCTGTTACTAATGACGTCGGGCGAGGTCTGGAGCAGGATTTAACTGCGAGATGGGACGTTAGATACCCGACCAGGTTCCAGGGAGAGAGAGAGAGAGAGAGAGAGAGAGAGAGAGAGAGAGAGAGAGAGAGAGAGAGCAGCTGTCGCTCATACTTCATCCAGCGCGCCGCCCGTCGGGAGGAGGGAAGTGCTCCTCCAGGAGGTGGTGCTTGCATCCCTGTTTTTCCTCGTACCGTTATCTGATATGATAAAGACGTCGGTTACAGAACACTATCCTCTCTCACGTCTGACACCAGAATCGACACGAAAGTCTCCTGTCCAGAGCCAATATAATCCTAGCCCCATTTTGCCACGTTCGGTTGGGTTCATAGAAAAAGAGAACATGACGTTTGATGGAGAAATGCCTCAATTTCGCGTTGCAGCAAGGAAACGCGAGAGAGAGCGTCACTATGACAGGAGAGTTGGAAGGTCGCGGGAGTAGTGATACCAGACGACCTCAGTCGCTGTAAACAAGAGCAAGGAAGCCATGACATCAGTGAAGGGTACTATAGGTTGGATGTTGTGGACGGCTATATCAGTCAAGAGGCCCACAGCGCCAGGGATGTTGGGACGTTGTTGTGTACTCTGTCACTGCACAGGGCTCGCTGAGGGGGTGCTGAGGAAAGAGAGAGAGAGAGAGAGAGAGAGAGAGAGAGAGAGAGAGAGATAAAAAAGAGAGAGAGAGAGAGAGATTAGTTCAATCACTACACGAATCGTCTCAGTTAGAAATGTGAATTACTGAGAATCCTAGCCGGGCACTCTTGCGCGGGAGATAACTTCGTATGATTGGAAAATTCTTGAATGGCTAATCTCAGATCTGCACACACACACAAAGAAGTTCGCCACGGAATGACAGGCGCGGCAGACTCGTCAGCTAAGTCTTGCGAAAACTAAAAGCGTCTCCACAATCATGGAAGAAAAAGGTTTGTATGTGTGTGTGTGTGTGTGTGTGTGTGTTTGTGTGAACACCAAGACGTTTTCACCTCCTTTTGGCGAGAGGTTCGGACCACCATTGGCTTCTGTCTTAAACACATTCAAGAAAGAACTGGATGAATACCTTTTGCAGGGCTTCAGAGCAAGCCAGTAATGAAAGGCATGTAGGAAATGCGAGATGCAACCACGGACATTCTGGTTGATCACCCACCCAAGAAGACAACTTGTTTATAGACCGGGCTGCTTGGGTCGGATTGGAACCTCAGACTCAAGGCTGCAGTAACGCCAGAATGTGTTGCTACGTATTTGTTAGGACGTGTATCTGTATATGAGGAGACGGGATCGTGCTAGTGGTACCCCGCCTCTTATCTTTTGCATTTTCTCATGGGGACTTTTTGAGTTTTTTCAGTGATACTCGTATTTACTGCCTCCTATTCGGCTAGCTTCTCCCACGTGTCCTCAACTCTGTCACTGAAGAAAGGCTTCCTCACTTAGCGTTGGTGGTGTTCTTCTACTGCTTTCAAGGGGACTGCATCGTTCTCAGTAGTGTCAAGGCCATACCACCTCGCTAGGACCTTTTGGGTCCATGTGGTGGTGTGTATGTCTGTCTAACTCTATGTAACGCTCTGTAACCCCAAGTGCCACTGCATAATTTTTATACGCTGAGCTTACAGTGGCACCCTCTCGACCTGGTCTCTCTTTCATCTTCTGAAGAAGTGTTGTGTGTTTTGTCTTGGCGTCGTTTTGACCTTCGAGGAGTTAGTGGGGCCTCCACCACGTATGCCCGCATCCCTCTTCCATTTAAAGTAGGAAGACCGTGAGTCTCCCTCATCTCCTCGTCGCAAACTCATTCAGTTCACTCCTAACGCCGTTCTCTCTAATTGCAGTCCTGTGGACTCTTCCACAGCGGTTGTGCGTGAATGGTAAGGCGGGAAGACCTGACTCCTGCAGTATACCCCACCTGCAGTCATGTTCATCTTCCCCTAAAATATCCACTGCTCGTGTACCTGAAGGCGAGCCAGACGCCGAGCGAATTGTTAATTTGCTCCCATCATGATGCCTGTCACACTACGTCCTGGTGACAAGGTCGTCATGGTGTCAACTGCTTGGTCCCTTTAAAGAGCCCTGACTCGTGCAGAATGTCAGCACCGACGCAGAAGTGTCCGTGCGGCGCGATTTATTCATCCTCGCCTCTCTTCGCGACAGCATTTTATTGAAGGGACTGATGTCATCGGTCATTTACATCTAACCACCAGTTCTTCTGGATTTGCAGCAGTTCCCGACGCTGTTATTTGCCATTTCTGTCGCGCTTTTTTGGCATCGGCAGCAAGCATGTCCAGGTATGATTCCTCCCCGCCTAGCAATTAATTTGCATCGATCAGAACAAAAAAAAAAAAAAAAAAGGGACAGCAGCCACATCAGTTACGCCCTGAGGGAGCCCCGTTTTATCACCCCTTACCCAATAGTTTGAGGTGGCTCCCCGTGACCCCGTGTTCCCTCTCCTCCCTCCGTCAGATGGCCGGCTGTCACTCCATTTACGCATCCCTCCCCTGACACCTCGCTCGACACCAGCTTTTATCACCAGAGCTCTGTGGAGGGGGACAGTGTGAGAGGTTCTCGTGGCAGCCCAAGGACACTCGGTCCACGCAATCATCCATCTTTCCCGAAGACGTTGCTCGCCCTCTCGTAGAAATCTAACAGGGTCGTCTCGCACGATCTCTTCTTTTCTCTGGATCAATGTTGCCTTCCGTTTGAGCAGTTTGTGTGCCTGTCCAGAAATCCTCTATCTGCTTCCTAATCATTTGCCCAGGTAGTTTGCAGGCCAGGCTCGTTACTCATACTGGTCTTACATCCGGGTCAGTATGTGTAGTGTGTATATGTGTGTGTGTGTGTGTGTGTGTGTGTGTGTGTGTGTGTCTGTCTGTCTCTATGGATGACCGTGTCGTGTCGCGTGTTACATAGCAGAGATGACACTCAGTATTTCTCCACAGCTTACCTTTGAAAGCTGGTCATTAATATTCCACTATAAAGCCCTTTACAGTGACGATTGATAGTGCCATAAGACTAACAGGGCGGTTTAATGAGGTTGTTCACCCCTGGAAGGAATGCGAACAGGAAATTGTTGACGTATGCCTACCCTCTGTGTGAGGCCTGCTGCAGCCGGTGATATCGTGGGTATGCAGGCGATATCGTTAGGGGGGTCCTAATTCCTTCTGAGGATAGCTTTTCGAAGTCTGTCTAATGAACCGCTTGAGCAGGACGGTAAGACGTTTGCGCACGACGGTACGATCCTCAAGCACGACGGTACGATCCTCGAGCGTGACGTTACGATCCTCGAGCGCGACGGTGCGTCCCTTGGGTGTGATATCCCGGCCTTTTATCCCATCTCTAAGGGTCTGGTCAAAGGCCAACGCCGCGCGATTGTGGTCAGGGTGTAAAACGTCCTGTTACCACAAGACGGCTTGTGTACCTGCGTCACTGCAAAGGATTCTCGTGTGATTTTCTCCCAATCTTCATGATATTCTGAGCCCGTAAATCATTACTAATATAAAACGAAAATGTTGCGACCCATCTTTTATATCTTGCCCCTTTTAAAGATTCGTCTGTGCTTGCAAAGCGCTGGCATCCATTTCCCTTGCAGTGGCATGCTCGTGAGCGGAAAATCTTCCCCAAGGATTGCTTGGTTACGGAAGCTGTCGTCGTCCGGCATCGCTTCCTCTCCTGGTACTTCGTGAAGCCCGGATGAGGCACGGAGACGGTGCGGTGGCGGTGGAGGGTGCGTCCCGCCCCGCCCTCCCAGCTTAATAACAGCAGGTGGGTGACGGAGGGTGAGGCAGCAGATGTCTGGTTCACGACCGTACCCCAGCGGGTGCGTGGCTGGTGGTAGAGGCGAGAGGAGAGGCCCACCGTGACATACTGCACCACACACACACACACACACACACACACACACACACGGGCCCTCCGTGGTGTAGTG
>JAYMFT010062998.1:0-14841 GCA_038088735.1 Panulirus argus | reverse complement strand
ATCGGCAACTCAAGGGTGTGCCGTTTTGATAACTGCTTCTTTCCCTACACGTCGAAGCTTTGGAACTCTCTACCTTACCATGTCTTTCCCAATAACTATGACCTGGCTCATTTCAAAAACTCGTAAATACTTTCCCTGTCCTTTTTTTCCCTTTTCTTAATTCTCTCTATATTTCAATTAGGGCCCGGCCTTGATGTGGAATTTTGTCCGTGAATGGAGCCTTCAACATATAAAAAGAATATGGTTCACTCTAAAGATGACTCAAGTGTAATATCTATTCCCAGGTCTTTTGCCACATGTTGAGCCTTCTTGGAAATTCAGCTTCTTTCAATTTTCAGCTTTTATCTTGTCGATAATATCCTCTCATACTCACCACCTTAAGTGGATAAGTAATGAACTTTATGGGTCGGTTATTTGTAAATCATTTTACCAAAGACAAATCTTTTCTAAAAACTCTTCATCTCCAAGCCTGTCTCTGTAAGCTTCAGTATGTATATATGCTTATGTGAGTGTGTGTATGTGTGTGTGTGTCTGTGTGCATCTCTGCTCTCATGCACATTGATTATTTTGGAGATTGTATGAATCATAATGAACGCTGATCCATTTATTATTTTCTTCATTTCCACGGCTGTAGATATGACACACCTCTTGTCCTCCTTCTCTTGCATGGGTGCACTGCACCTATTGCTCCTCACCTTGCATAAGCAAATACCTCATCGCATGCCCTTCATCTTGCAGGACCACACACTGCATCGCTTGTCCTTCCCCTTACATAAGCATACCCCGCATCGCTTGTCCTTCACCTTGCATGAGTATGCACTGCATCTCTGGCCCTTCATCTTCATGGATATACACCACATCTCTGGCCCTTCAACGGCATTGATGTATATTGCATCTTTGGTCCTTTATTCACGAATGAACCTGAAATTCATAGATAAAAAACCCAAAACCTCTTCACGGAAGAACTTGAATGAGCGAACACGAAACCTTCCCAGGAAGTTCTCTCAGCCAATATAATCCCAGCTACCGTCAGTCATTTGGAAAATAATCATGGTAATCAGGCTGGTGATGACAATGCTTGAAATAATTACCTTCTCCCGACAGGCGTCAAACTCCTGAGCCAACATAATGGCTTCAGAAATACCCTGAGGTGAGACTGGTGACTGCTTATATCTGTTGCCGCAGGACCTACGCTCTTTGCATGATGCTGTTGTATCTCATCATTTGATACTTTCTTTTCAGTTTTTCTTTTGTGCTTCTACGTTTCATTGTTCCTTTTTATGTGTATGATATATTTGTCAGCATATTCTCTCTCTCTATGAAGCAGCATTACAGTGACTGTCGAGTTCCCTTCACTAGCCTAAGTTGCTGTTTTAGTCCGTCTGTCTCACCCACACGTTTGTTATTGGCAGTCAGTCCACAAACATACCCTGCCCATTTTACAAACAAGATGTTATTCACATGACTCAAAATTCATAACTCTAATTTTCCTGTGGTGAGCGCAATGCGCTACTACCTAATGGCATGATGTCCTATTATGCTCGTAGATAGGGACTTCTCTGCCTCTGTCCTGTCTGTCTGTCTGTCTGTCTGTCTCTCTCTCTCTCTCTCTCTCTGGGCCAGGAGTTTAGCGGCTGATAAGTTTCACTCTTATAACCCAGGTTGCTGTATTTGTTTTCTGCATTACCCACAACTGGGCTGCTGGCATTCTCTCCAAAAACATACAATCTCTCCATTTCATACATAACACTTCATAATGCATAAGTCACACGACTCGTTCTCCGTAATTCTAGATTTTCTTGAGGTAAGCGCTACGCACTAGCCCTGCCTAATGAAAAAATATTTTCATACTATACGTAGGTAAGTACTTTCTTTTTAACAGGGTGGTTACAGTAGAGGAAGGAGAGTTGGGACAGAGGAAGGGATAGTTTGAAATGGAAGAGATGACTGAAGCACGCATAGATGTATGGTGGAAGTTTTATAACGCATGTTGAATGATTATCTCGAAGTGTGTTTTTGGGTCCTTATTCATACATCCCGGCAGACTAAGAGTGTGCATGTATTAGTGTTGTATCCTCGTTTTAATGAAGGAGATTCACAAAGATTAGCTGAACATCGTTCACTGTGTACGTCGATGGATGACCGGAGTTTGCCAGAGAACTTAGAGGCTTCGAGGAAACCAAGGGTGTTCCATGTTTGTACTGTTATCGAGGTCTTGGATTTGTCTGTAGTGTGTATAATCTCTTTCTCCAAGTCTCTGCTGTACTTTCTACGCTGCTTCTCTTAGGCATGAACCGACCGGTTAAATCTTTAATCGTTCGTGCTGTTCTACGGTGTTTTCAATGTAAGGGTATTTTTCATTTGTGACGAATCGTAGAATCTAATTCTGTGTCCTCTGTAACTTCAGCATATGTGATTTGGGGTGCGAGGAACGTTGGTATAGGTAAGGTAGGACATGTATAATCATGGCCTTGACTCATACTTTGGTTCTCTGGAAGGTCCCAGAATCTATACAGACTGGTCAAGGCCGCTATTCCTTGTACGGATCTCTTGGTGATATGAATTTTTAATGTACCCTTTGATGTGAGTGTGGAGTCCATGATTATGTTGTTGGGTTTTATTCTTACCGGAGCTACCGTAGTATATCTGTTTCTGTCTGTTTTTGTTCTCTCTCTCTCTCTCTCTCTCTCTCTCTCTCTCTCTCTCTCTCTCTCTCTCTCTCTCTCTCTCTCCTTATGTATTGCATGCTATCGTTTCCTGATAACCCATTCCGTTTCTCCTCCCATCCGTGCACTTCACTATTGATTTGAGGTAGATGACAGTCCAGTGTCCACTAAAATAGTCCCCAAAACCATCTTTATCTTTACTAACACCACTTTAACCATCCCATCCGTCACCTAGACCTTCATAAGCATCACGGTGACCTACCTTGACCTTCACGAACCTCATTGTGACTCACCTTGATCTTCACCAACACCATGGTGACCCATCATCACCATTGCACTTTGACCTATCATCATCACCAATATTCCTATGACCTCTTATTACCATTACCAGTTCCAGTAGGACTTGCCATTTCTAAGATCACCATGAACCCTTTACCAACACCATTAAAGCCTATTATTACGATCACCATCACCACCGTCATTTACATAACAGTCACCATTATCGACACCATTGCCACCCGCCAGTCACCATCACCAACACCACTGTAACTAACCATCACCAACAAAACATTATCGCAACCTCCATGCACTAACATCTCCAACACATATTTCACCCTCATCTAAACCGTTGCGACCCACCATCACCATCTCCAACACTTCGCTGACCTACTTTCGTCATCACCAGCAGCACACCATAATTCATTATCATCAACACCATATAACACATCATCACCACCTCCAACACTAATATGACACCATTACCATCTCAGTACCAACGTGACCTGCTGTCACCATCATCAACGCCGCCGTGACCCGCCATCACTTCTCAGCAACATAACCTCCATTTACCATTGCCAACAAGACTGTAGTTCACCATTCCCGACACCATCCTGACCTAACATCGCCACCACCAACACAACTTACCACTCGTGTACACCATCAACAACATTACCGTAACTCACCATCATTAACATCATCCTGACCTACCATCACCATCCCCATAGGCACATGCATCGCTTGCAAAGTACTATAAAACAATCTCTGGTACCAATAACATCTACACGACGAGACAAGCGATCAACATCGTTAACATAAGAATAGTGTCCTGACTGCACCCTGTCTGCAGAAACGCCAATAGAGTTGGCAGACGCACAACAACTAACCCCCGGACACAGTTGCCAGTCATTTATCCATTTCCTTGGCAGGTTAGGCAATGCTGGCTGTTGGGGTGAAATATCTTCTGAAGAAAATGTAATGGTGAGCGGGAAGGTTGTGCTGGCAATATGAGAAGCACGAAGAATGACAGTGTTAATTAGTTACACCAGTGAACAATGTTATTCCGCTGTCTCGAACGTTGTTCTAGGAACGTCTGCTCGGTTTAAGTCCGAGTTCATAGGTCAATGGCCAGCTGGCCAGCATCTGCATTCGACCGAGTCTTTGGCGTACGTGTGATGTAATTTCTGACCCTCCGTAGGAGCTAGTAAACTGTGGCCCGAAGGGCTCAAATCAGCCGTAACCATAAGTTACAGCAATTTTCTTCATCATCATTATCTTCATTACTAGAATCATGTCTATCATTTTCATTAGTGTCATCACTACCATTACGAAAGGACGTATCCTTCTTACCATCATCACCTCCACCATCAGTACCATCTCCATCACCACAGCCAAGCTCTCTCACTAACACCGTTATCATCATTACCTAATGTCATCACCAACACCACTATCATTTCTCGAGGAAACTACACACTCCACTCCGCCCTTCGCCTTCAGCCACCCGCCCTCACTCAACTACCGGGGTAACTGTCCCCTGACCTCTGACCTGGCTCTCTCACGGTCAGGAACCCCCAACCCAAGATTAAGTGTGGCCCAGAGCACGACCGACACTTGCCAATTGGCTCGCCAGTGGAGGTAATCATCCTAAATGGTAATTCAATAATTGGAAAGATGGAGAACGGAGGGTGACGCTTGGATCCTTCGTATATCTTCTTATAAGAATACACACACACACACACACACACACACACATACACACACACACACACATACACTCTCTCTCTCCTTCTGGTAGGTAAGAAGGTGGCAGTCAGCCACCGACGAGAAAGATGTATCACCAGTACTACGGAGAAACAGAGATGGCTGCGCAGTGAACCGGCACCTTACTGACAGTCAAATTTCACTCCTATAACCCAGGCAACGTTTCTTTTATCTGCCTCACCTACGCGTGAGTTGTTGGCTTTCAGTCCGCAAACATTTGATTTCTTTATCTCACACAATACAATAGACAACGAGTAACTAATACACAGGTTCTTTTTAACCCTAGATTTTCCTGCGGAGAGTGCTAAGCGCTAGCCATGCCTATCAGCAAATTCTGACTCCTAGGTTGTTTCTCTGTCTCTCTCACGCACATAAAAGGGAGAGAGAGAGAGAGAGAGAGAGAGAGAGAGAGAGAGAGAGAGAGAGAGAGAGAGAACCTCTAAAACGCCTCAAAAAGGAATATTTCACTTGTCAGTAATTCTGACAATCGTCCTTCACACTCCGCAGCTGTGTATCGCTCGAGCATGACCCCAGCCGGGGAGGTGAGTGGCAGACGCTAGCTCAATTGGACCTTCTGTGTGTAATTACTTTAACTGGTACTTAGGTAATAATGGCAGGCTGTTGGCCAGGACAGAAATGAGTGAGCCAATACTGCTACTTACCATGTAGCACTTTGTTGTTGTTCGCTAGAGTCGCTACTGTAGCACTTTGTTAATGTTCACTATTGGCGATACTGTAGCACTTTGTTTAGGTTCGCTATTGGTAATACTGTGGCACTTTTTTGATGTTTACTAATAGTGTTACTGTAGCACTTTGCTGATGTTCACAAGTGTTGTTATTGTATCACTTTGTTGATGCTCACTAGTGGCGATACTGCGGCACTTTGTTGATGTTCACTATTGGCGTTACTGTAGCACTTTGTTGACGTATACTAGTGGTGCTACTGTAGCACTTCGTTGATGTTCGCTAGAGTCGTTACTCTAGCACTTTGTTGATGTTCAAAGGTTTTGGTATTGTAGTACTTTATTGATGTTCACTAGTGGCGATACTGTAGCGATTTGTTGTTGCTCAGAAGTGTTGGTATTGTAGCACTT
This sequence comes from Panulirus argus, assembly GCA_038088735.1. Classification (NCBI taxonomy): domain Eukaryota; kingdom Metazoa; phylum Arthropoda; class Malacostraca; order Decapoda; family Palinuridae; genus Panulirus; species Panulirus argus. The sequence goes on along the minus strand of JAYMFT010062998.1, from coordinate 9,044 downwards.
TGTTGATGTTCACTAGTGGAGATCCTGTAGCACTTTGATGATGTTTGCTAGTGGTGATATTGTAGCACTTTGTTAACTGGTGATACTGTGGCACTTTTTTGATGTTCACTAGTGGTGTTACTGTAGCACTTTGTTGATGTTCACTAGTGGCGGTACTATAGCACTTTGTTGTTGTTCACCAATGACTTTACTTTAGCACCTTGTTGATGTTCAGTAGTAGTGATACTGTAGCACTTTGTTGATGTTCACCAGTGGCGTTATTGTAGCACTTTGTTGATGTTCACCAATGTTCACGAATGACTTTACTTTAGCACTTTGTTGATATTCAATAGTAGCGATACTGTAGCACTTTGTTGACGTTCACCAGTGGCGTTACTGTAGCACTTTGTTGATGTGTACTAGTGGCGTTACTCTGCCACTTTGTTGATGTTCACTAGTGGCGATACTGCAGCACTTTGTTGATGTTCATTAGTGGCAATGCTATTGCACTTTCTTGATAATCGTGGATGGCATTATTGTAGCACTTTGAGTTCCTTGATGGCGTTACTGCATCACTTTGTTGATGAAGGCTGATGACATTATTCTAACACTCTGTTGATGATCGTTGATGGCGTTACTCTAGCATATTGTTTTATTTTGCTGATGGCGTTACTGTAACACTTTGTTGGTGATCGTTAATGGCATTACTGTAGCATCTTATTGGGGTTCACTGATGTCATTACTCTAACACTTTGTTGGTGATCACTGATGGCATCATGTAGTGCTTTGTTGGTGTATGCTGGTTAGTGAGACTGTTATATAAGCTTCGTGGTTGATGCTACTTTCTCATCTAAAGCACTTACCTTTCTACACCAAGGTTTATCTATATTTGTTAGGGAAGTTACTATAGCACTTTAGTCTCCATAAACTTTAAAAAAAAATCTAAAATTAATTTACTTTTTGTTTTGCTCGCTTTTTAATCTCCCTCTAAATTATTTTTATTATTTAATTGTAAAGACTGTGAAGACTGTATCTCTCTAAGAATGCATAGAAAAGGCAACTCTGTGAGAGTGTAGGTGTGAAGACTGTATCTCTCTAAGAATGCATAGAAGAGGCAACTCTGTGACAGTGTAGGTGAGGTGCACAAAGCAGAGAGTAGGCAAAGTATTGAGCGTGCGGCAGGCACAGTAAATCAACATCGGAAGGTGACAAGTGGGCCCAAGGACGCAGAAGGTCCCCGTCTTGTCTCGTCGGTAAGAGGGAACTGTTAGTACTACATAGGAAGGCCAGAGTGCCTTAAATATACAATATCTATAATATTGAAAACATATAGAATGTTTTAACGTTGGTTGGAGAAAAGGGAGCCATAGTTAAAATAAATGCTAGGCATACAAGATTGTGGTATTTGGTCATAATACAGAAATGTTTCAGAGTACATACAAATATGATAGGAGTAGTTCATAAGATTCAGTGAAGCTAACGCTGCAGAGAGATAATAGTCTTAACGTATATTTTCTTGACAAGTACTAGAAGATATTGTTAAAGCGCCGAACTATTGAACTTTAAATGAAAGTTCCACTGAACAACAACACATGGATCAAAGATTAATAAAACTTATCTGGGCTAACTAGATTTAGAGTCTTCCAATTTTCATTATCATATGATTTATGTACCTGATGTATTGTGTTTTCAATCATAGATGACTTTACCAATGATAACAGAGGATGAGATGGTATATCTTGTATGCATACACGTATATGGTTACTTACCATGGGTCAGAAATGGCCCGTCCGGGGTCGAATCCCGGGCGCGGCAGTCGGTTCATACCCAGCCCAGGTGTTCAACTTCTTTTCGCTGCTGGTCGATAAACGGGTACCTGACCTTGGCTGGTGTGTGTGTGTGTGTGTGTGTGTGTGTGTGTGTGCATATATAGGAGTAAAGACAAAGTTCATATATACAAGGCAAAGAGACGGGGCAGAACGTGTGCTAGACTCGCCCCGTAACACACAATCAATATTAATCACTCACAAGCATAAAACTTACTCGGCGTACGGTGCAATAGGTTATTGAAAATGCATTATTACACACAGCCTGACTTTGAAAGGACATATACATGTGTTTACTTCCAACAACAGCTACTGCAATACTGAATGGTCATGCGTCAGTAGATATTTAGTAAAACAGATAAATTCACTGGAATCTTCATCGCCAAACAACTGTCCTACGGGTTTGAGGGCTGATTACTATATAGAACGGGATCCTGGCTACGACAATTATCCGTCCTTTGCTGCGGGAGTGCGTAAAGCAGAATTATTAAGGGCTGCAGTAAAGGAAGAGGAATAAAAAGAAAAAAAAAATGATCTTACACGGTTTTATAGGTGATCTTCCAACTGATACACCGTATGTCTCTCGCTCATATGCAGCCAATGAAGGTCCTACAGGTTTTTCCTTCGCTTCGGTTGGAGGGCAATTTCCGGTAAAAGACATAAAGAGCTCTAAATCAATGGCCTTGTTATTATTAGCTTTAGAATATCATCCTTTGATACAATAACCTGATAAATAGAATACATAAACGTTGAGTTTTGGAATTTATATGAAATTTTTTTCATAATTTACTGATACCATGATCATAACGCTACCTTCTGTATTGATACCACCTTTATTACGCCAGCTTTTATATTGATACCACCTTCATTATGCTATCTCTTGCATTGATACCACCTTCTATAGCAGAGCTTGATGGTAGGAATAGAAGTGTTTCCACAATTCATATGACATGAGACCCGGAGGCCTGAGGTCGATGATAAGGGGCACTGGTACCCTAGTTTGTAGTGATGTGACGCTTGTTCATATCGTGCCTCACATAACTTACACTGAGTTGTCTTGACTCTAGGGTTACGTTCTGCCGACCAGATACGTATATCGCATCACTCTCTAATCCTGGATGTTTCAGTATCACAATATCTAGTTCCGGTTTGTGCTTACCGTGTTTCGCAGTATATTACCTGTAATGATACTTAACGCTATAGCTAACTGCTCTCTCAGCATCTCTGAGTACACTTAACTCTTCGAAGTCACTTCGAATTAACAGATAACTTAACATTTTTTTCGTTATACCTCGGTTGAGGTCTACGTCTGACTTAAGACGGGCTTGTTTAGCCTGTCTTAAGTCAGACATTATCAGGATGATCATAAAAGTTGAACCCGATATAAGGAGGAATCCAGAGGAGCTATATGTCACTTGTTAAGTATATAAGTATGCGCTAAGTAGACTATGCATGTGCTTGACTGTTACATTATATAAAGGTTATGACTGTTGAGAAAACTGGGAACTACTCTGGAAACAGGTGTGGTAATACCAAGATACGAGTTCTTAATCAGAGGCACTCCAGTGCACTCTGGATCCCCACTAACCCACTCTATGTTGTGCTGTTATGTATAACACATGCACAAGTAGCCTTTCTCTTTTCATGTAAGGACCCGTATGCAAACGCTGGTCTCTAAGCAAAGGACATGTCATCTAACACGGTACTAATAAATTTTGATTTCATACTCCTCAGCTGGTGAGAACTGAACTGATCCTTTTTGGACACCTGAACTAGATAAATGATAGTCCAGGGTTCAATTTGCTAATGAGGGAAGGATCTGGTGTAATGGGAGAGTTGATCCTCCTGATGGTACAGTATATGATGTTAATACATTTCCCATAACGTATGTATTTATAACTTGACAGATCCTAACTCTCTCGGACGGAGATGCAGGGGCTGTTTATCTCGGTGTGTGTGTGGGTGTGGGTGTGTGTGTGTGTGTGTATGTGTGTGTGTGTGTGTGTGTGTGTGTGTTCCTTTAAGGTACGTAGTTCCCATAGCAGTGATAAGAGTCTGGAGTCTGTCAGTGACGGTAGAGAGTTAAGCGTCAAGCTATTCATATGACAACTTAGGGATGAGCCTCATCACGTTAGATTGTATGACTCTCAGGTAATTTAGGTATCGACTCCCACGGTGAAATAGGTGTATGGCAGCCATTTCACATTTGCCCTGGCCGTCGCAGCTAAATTAAGTGCTTTGAAAGGTTTGAGACTGTGTCGGAGCGTTCCTTCATGTCATAAACATATGCAGCTGTTTGTCGCCCGGAGTACGTTGTCACACATAAGGACCTGTAATTCTGACATTGCTCAGTAACATTACTGTAAATATGCGTAGGGCTACATATGGCACCCGTCCTCTTATCGTTAATAAGTATCTTTATCCCTTTGGTTGAGATCATTAGTCAATACCGCAGTGATGTCTCAGCAAACTGTGTCAGAAGGTCTCGTAACCGCTGGGGTGAAGTAGTTCTTATTCATATGTCGTCGGCATATGTAACAACTGCTTTCTCATCTCATTGTCAAACCTCGTGTGTGTTTACACACCAGTACACTGGCGAGAGTACAGAAGCGCGCGCCATCGTGTAAAGCAGCAAACTGAAAGTATTTGGTGTTATTTAATGCTCCCTTAAATGGGGGATGATGGTGCATAGTATTTCTTCGTGAATAGGATTGTTAATTTATGGAATAATTTATGAGTAAGCTTGGTTGAAAGCTACGCCCTGGATATGTTTAAAAACAGACTTAACAAACACTTCGCTGTGAGTGCACGACAAACTTTATCATCGTCTCCGTCAATGTATAATTTTTAGGTTTTTCTTCTCTGTTTCTAGTCTATTCTGCTATAAAGATTATCAGTAAGACTAAGTGGTCTGTTGTTGTTTGTATTCCTTTATTATTTTGACGGCACTCTGGGAAGTCTTCTAGTATTGTGGAAGACCTTCACGCCAAAATCTCACTGAGCTCTACGCCTTTGTTTCGTTTCATGTGAGCGCAGTAGGTGGTGGGAAAGTAACCCTCAAAACTACTCTTAACTGTATCAGTTTATCCATTATAGTTAAAGATAAGAATGATACGTAAGAAATGTAAAGGCAAACCATGTCTTATAATGTCTCTAGAATCGTTCACTTAATAAACTCAAATAGAAATCTTTGTGGTAACTTTCCCTCGTTATCCAGGAAGCCAGTAGCCCCGCCAACACAATGACTCAGACCTGGGGACCTGGCGGCCTCAACTTCGGTAACAATTACTGAGTGTATTGGTGGCCCATGACAGGTACACGACCACGCTGAGACCTCTGTATTGTCCTCCGTCCGTTAAGACTGCGAACGGAAAGTCTCTCCGGAGATCCCACCTTCCTTGACTACACACAGCCATGAACACACAGCACCCACGAATAGGTGTTAAGTTTTCCACCATTAATCATTAGCTTTCAACACCCCAGCCATTAACGATATCCAACAAGAAGACCGAACCATCTGGTGACGGCCCCCGACCATCACCACCAATCGCTAACAACCATTACGAGAACCTAACAATAGGTCAGAGAGCCTGACCTTTGATCGACGTCATTTGTCACGGAATCAGTGGACTGGATGTTACCGGGGCAGCCTCATATGTTGTTATCAGCGCCGGCTTGTGACCGCTACCTCCTCCCGCGCCTCTCATCCATTGATGGTATTGAGAGGTTGAGGCAAGCAGATTGAATCTGTGTTACGGACTGAGTGGTAAGTGCGAGGAAGAAACCTCGTGAAAATAATAGCTATCATCGTGTCAGCTATATCATGCCCATGTCGTCGTGGTATATGGGAGGCGATGAGCTGTAAATGGGGATGAATCAAGGCAAATGAAACTATAAAGGAGAACCGTGGGATAGTCTATGGGGCTTAGCTGAGGACGATAGTCTCTAGTTCCAGTGCATGCAGATCATGCCTCTTGGAGCACATGGTTCTCATACAGACGCCCTGCTCACTGATCACGCTGCTGAAGTTGACAGGGCGCATGATGACATTTATATATATGAGGTGCAAGATTTTGATGTTCATATATATATATATATATATATATATATATATATATATATACACACACACACACACACATACAGGCTAAGAGATTCAGAGGGAAGAATGGCAGAGGATGATGTAAGATTATGTGAGAAACTGAATAACAAGTTCAAAAGTGTTTTCACAGAGGAAGACTCTGTAGCCCCGTCACCAGTTAAACGGAGGGGAGAAGAGGTCTTTAGAATACAAAGAGATACCTAACAATGACATTAACAAGTTACTAAAAGGTCTTGACCCATACAAAGCTCAGGGCCGTGATGAAATTTCACTGTATATGATGAAGATCAGCGCAGATGCATTAAACATGTGTACCTCTTGAAGCACTAGAAAGATGTCGCTGAAGAGATGCAAATTGCCAGAGGAATAGAAAAGGAGAAATGTATCTATCTGTAAAGACCGGGAACAGACGCTTAACTACAGACCAGTTTCAATGACGAGTGTAGCCCGCAAGGGTCTGGAAAAGATGACCAGAGAGCAAATGGATAATATTCTACAAGGGAGAAATGACGTAGGTGAGAAGTGACAAGGTCTTAAGGAAAAGAGGTGATGCGTAACAAGCCTCTTACATGTCTACAAAAGAGTGAGCTCTGTCTGAGACAGAAGGGAAGGCTGGATGGGTCTATGTTTCTGGAGTGCCAGAGGGCATTTGACACTTTACCTAATGGGAGGCTGATTAAGAATTCTGCTGGCTCACCAGGCAGGAATAAGGGGGAAAAACCCCTTCAATGGTTAGAAGATTATCGAAGTGGAAGTGAACAAAGGACCGATGTTGGAGGAGCCTTCTCAAATGAGTCAGGATTAGTAGTGGTGTGCCAGAGGGTTTTGTTGTGAGACACTTACTTTTCTTGGTCTATGGATACGAATTGCCTGAAGGCATGGACTCCTACCTGAATGTGTTTGCGGATGATGCCAAGGTCAGGAGGGAAGTGATAAGCTTGGGGGATTGAATGACCTAATATAGCGACTTTGACAAAGTCCAATATTGGTCTGACACATACCTGATAAAGTTCAGTCCGAGAATTGGTAAAGTAATGAGGATGGGTCCAATGAAAGAAGGCCTCGATATGATTATCAACGAGCAGAAAACAAGCTGGCAATCAACAATAGTCCTTATCCTGTAGCCAGAAAATTGTGTTCGTAAACAGTTAAGGATGCCAAGTGTTTGCTGGCAAATATTAGAACAGTTTTCGGGTTCAGGGATAACGTAATATTGAGCAAGCTGTTCATATGATACATTAGGCCAAAACTAGTATATTACTCTCACGTTTGGTTACCGCATCATAAGAAACGAAAAGAACTAATAGCGAAGGTCCACAGGAAAGCAAAAAAATATGGTGCTAGAATTAAGACAGCTGGGTGCAGGGATAGGCTAGAGGTTTTAGATTTGGAAAAGAGAAAAGTGAACATTTCTTCGAGAGATGGAGGGATATACTAACCAGACAATAACACACGAAATTAACAAAAAAACTTGTTAAAGAAGATGTGAGGAAACACTTGTATAGTGTGTTAGTCGTAGATGAATACAATAAAATGACTGAAGGCATTGCTAATGCAGACAGCATACATAGACTTAAAAAGTTGTATGGTAGAGAATGTTTAAGAGATGTGACCCCCACGGGTGTAAAACTCCCTCCCGGTGAAGCACAAATGGGTAATCACAAATAGATAATAAATCGCGTGATCATTCCAGCCTTTAGCGAACGTGATAATGTCACTCTCCCAACTGAGCTTCTGCAACCATGATATCATTCTACCGGCTGAGGTTATACAACCATGATGCCACTCTCCCAGCTGAGGTTCTGCAGCCATGATGCCAATCTACCAGCAGATATCCTATAGCCATGATGCCATTCTTCGAGTTTAGGCTATGCAACCATGATGCAACTCTACCATCTGAGGTTCTAGAACCATGATATCACTCTCCTGCTGAGGTTATGCACCTAAGATGCAACTCTCGTAGCTGAGGTTTTACACCATAATGCCACTCTCCTAACTGGGGTTCTACATCCATAATACCAGTCTTCCAGCTGAGGCCCTACAGCCATCATGCCACTCTTCGAGCTTAGTTATGCAGTCATGATGCCATTTTCCCAGCTGAGGCTCTACATCCATAATGCTACTCTCCCAGCTGAGTTTCGACGGTCATGATGCCACTCTTCCAGCTTAGGTCATTCAACCATAACGCCACTATCCCAGCTTAGACTATAGAATCCCAGTGTCGCTCTCCCAGCAGAGTTTCTTTCTACAACTATGATGCCACTCTCTCACCTAAGGGTCTAGATCTATGATGTCACTCTTCCAACTAGTTTTAGAACTCATGTTCTAGATAATGTTGCTCTCCCAGTTGAGAGTTCTACAACCATGATACTAATCTCCCTGCTGAGGTTCTAGAACAATGATGTCACTGTCATCGCTGAGGTTCTTTAGCCATGATATCACTCTCCCAGCTAGGGTTCTAGAAACATGATGCCATTCTTCCAGCTGAGGTTTTACAACCATGACGCCACTCTCGCAACTTATATTCTAGAACCCCAGTGCCACTCTCCCAGCAGAGGTTCTACATCTATGATGCCACTCTTCCAGATGAGGTTATGCAACCATGATGTTACTCTCCAAGTTGAGTCTGTACGACGATGATGCCACTCTCCCAGATGTGGGTCTATAACCATGATGTCACTCTCTCACCTGAGTTTCTACAGCCTACGACGTGATCATTAACATCCTGTGACTTTCGTAGTAATCCGTCCGGACCGGTGAGAGTCTTCTCCCTCTCTTCTCCTGGCTTTCCATGAGACTGGTAGTTAATAGGTTCCATCCCTGAGATTACACTGCCTCCTCCTTCCTCTTCGCCCACCTAATTTCTTCCTTGTTCATTTCTTAAACTGGTTAACTTTTCCCTGTTCTGTGATATACTCCAGTCTGGTTTCTAAGGTCTTGTCTCTCAACTGCTGTTCTTAATTTCTAGATGTGTATCCTCGGTTCTTCGCTCAGTTCTAGACAACCCTCGAAAGCGTTACTTTAAGGTGGATCTTACCTGTCCAGTGTTCTATGAGAACCTTTGTCTGAGACTTTTGAAGTATTTCTCGTTCGCCCAGAGTCACCGGTTAATGTTGACAAGGAATCAATTGTATCTT
>JAYMFT010062987.1:0-14841 GCA_038088735.1 Panulirus argus | reverse complement strand
GGCTAGAATGGTTACCAGGGAGACGACAGTGGCTAGAATGGTTACCAGGGAGACGACAGTGGCTAGAATGGTTACCAAGGAGACGACAGTGGCTAGAATGGTTACCAGGGAGACGACAGTGGCTAGGGATGGTTACCATGGAGACGACAGTGGCTAGAATGGTTACCATGGTGACGACAGAGGCTAAAATGGTTACCATGGACACGACAGTGGCTAGAATGGTTACCATGGATACGACAGTGGCTAGAATGGTTACCAGGGAGACGACAGTGGCTAGGGATGGTTACCATGGAGACGAGAGTAACAAGGGATGGTTACCATGGAGACGACAGTGGCTAGAATGGTTACCATAGAGACGACAGTGGCAAGGGATGGTTGCCATGGAGACGACAGTGGCTAGGGATGGTTACCATGGAGACGACAGTGGCAAGGGATGGTTACCATGGAGACGACAGTGGCTAGAATGGTTACCATGGAGACGACAGTGGCTAGAATGGATACCATGGAGACGACAGTGGCTAGAATGGTTACCAGGGAAACGACAGTGGCTAGAATGGTTACCAGGGAAACGACAGTGGCTAGAATGGTTACCATGGAGACGACAGTGGATAGCAATGTCAATTTCCAATTGGTAGGGGACGGGGGGAAGCCCAAGTCTGGCGGGAAAATATTGGAAAACAGAGGCAACAATGGTTGTAGTGACGGTCGGCGATATGGAAAGTGGACCGAGCCTCAGCCTGCCTTGTTGGTGGGTCTTCAGCTTGTTAGATACTGAGTCTTGCTGTAAGAACAACATTAGGAGGAGACTGTGTTTACCCTGAGGCTAGGCTGGAAAACTTAACACACAAGATACGCAAGACATCATTACACACACTGGTGATGATAGTGTAAATGTTGTCCAGGCCAAGACGAACATTTCGGCTCAGGGGAGATCAGAGGAAATTCCTGGGAAGTATAGGATACATTTTTGAAAGATTAAAGAGAGCCAGAGGAAGTATATTATGGTGGGACTTCTGTCCAAGTAACCTTGCGTACATTACTAAGTATTTACTGCAGACCCGATGCGTATCTGTATGGACGAGGATGTTGACTGCATAACTCTGTGGCTGGATGGGATTTTAGATGAGCGGATTAAGGAGTTATCTGCCATAAACACGGTAATCTCCGGTCCAGGGAGTTAGTCTTCTGTTAGGAGAAGTGAGACAACATCTGCTACATCAGACAGAATCCCAGGTGACCTGTGATTGAATTGAGTTGAATTTATAATGACACTCCTTTCAAATATGCCACAAGCAAGAAACGTATTTCTGGGCGTCGAAAATGAATATTTGGACGTAAAGATACTGAATGGCACAAAGTACATAGTTTAAATAAACTGGATCCGAACAAATCATTTGGGCCAGACGACATCTACCCTAGAATGCCGAAAGAAGCTTGCCCAGTAAATAGCTTTTACGATCACCAAGATATTTAAAATATCACAGAAGGAAGAAGTGCCATATGACTGGAAACTTGTTAATGTAGCTACAGTTTTCAGAAAAGGTGATAGAAAATGCCTTACTAGCGACCGTCATATCAGCCTTTTTTGGATTTGGGAAAATTATTAGAAACGATAGAGGTAAAACCGTTGATTTTGTGGAAGACGATAGATTGATAACCGACCATCAACATGGATATCGGAGTAGAATACAATGTTAAACAAAGCTGACTAAATTCTTTTGTCGTATATAATAACGCGGAATCAAGAATACTTTTTGATAATATATACTTCGATCTTAGTGAAGCTTTCGACGCAGTACCATATAAATAATTCCTTAGGTCAATTGCAGCTTGCAGCAAATGATATCAAATCTGCATGCATACGATAGGCTGGCTCTCTGATCGCAAGCAATGATTGGCATAAAATGAGGCAGTATCTGAATGGCTTCACGTGTTGAGCGGGGTACCACAAGGCTGTCTTAAAACCTATACTTCTCAACATTTACATCAACGACCTCAGGACAGGACTCACCGACGACACGCAACCAGGAAATATGGCCCGTCAGAGGAAGACTGCCGAAAGATTCGAAGGATTTACACAAACTAATTAACTTGTCGTAAACGTGGTGAATGGCTTTTCACGTAGAAAAATGCATTTAATCCATTTTGGCACTAAAGTCATAAACCGCGGATACGGAAGGCTCAGTAAACTATTAGTAGAAGCAAAGGAGAAGAAAAATCCTGAGTGATGGCGAGTAATGAGCTGCAGTATGGAAAACACTGCCCAGCTGCGGAGAGTAAAACCAACGGGATGTTGGGTCTCATTGCCAGAAGAGAAGTGTAATATCCTCCCTTTATAACGCCGGGTCAGACGGCACTTGGAGTACGCTCTTTGGTCACCAAACCCGATCAAAGATGAAAAACTAGAACGAATTCAAAAGAGGGCAACTAAAAGTAGTCCCATCATTCAGAAGAAACCTAATGAGGAAAAACTCAGAGACTTAAAATGAATCTGTCTAAAAGAAAAAAGTGCAGAATCCGAGATTAAATAGTTCTCAAAATAATAAATCATTTCGACATCATAAGAAGATATCGACCATTTCTTTCCTTTAGACAGAAATTCATTGATAGGAAATAATTGTGTGAAAATCAAGAGGAGAGGTAATAACAACGCGGGCAAAAGGCTTTTGATTTCACATCTGATCAAATTGCCACCACATGTTGTATCGTACACGAAGAGAGTATCAATACTTCTAAATCAAGGCAAGACAAATGTTTTGATGATGCTTGCTGTCATCAAATAGTCTCGCTTCAGGAAATGTTATCTAAACCTTCCTTCGTTGTTCAGAACATAGCCCCAGCGGTGCTGTTGGCAATATTGAGCGGGATCTTGTCCTTTTCACACCTCCCATAATTATCATCTGTGGCTGTATTTTTTCCTCCATATTACATACATACAAACGAATACAGATACAAGTGATTTCAAACAGCAGCAGCAGAGCACTGGGTCCTAACGAGGCTGCTTATGGTAGTGGAAGAGAAGAGAAACTCATGGATTAGTGTGGGAGGAAGAGAAAGACAGACATCTTTTTTAAAGAGGACTTGTAAACTTGTCGTATAGTTAAGGAGCGACAGATAATGTCAGTTGTGGTTTTGAAGTAAAACATTTATCAAGTCTATGCTTAAACGTCTCAATGGTGCGGCTTTCAACTATTTCGATTGGCAAACCATTCCATATTCTTACAATCCTGTTGAAGAAAAAGTGCTTAGTCTCATGATCTACGAGTTTATATCCATTACTACGAGCGTTACTCCTCGCCTTGCTTTCCAGCCGAACCGCACGTCATCTACCCCCTTCCCCCCCCCCACAACACTCCATCTAACCCACCCCATCAAACACCTTCTGCCTCCCTTCTCCCCACCAAAACCCTCTAATATGCCCTTCCCACCACACATCCTTTACCCCTGCCTTCTTCTGCGCACACTTTATACTTTCACCACTCCACCACACAAACTTGATATCTCCTCCTCCCCCCACCACACACCATCTACCTTCCACTCTCTTCTTAACGCACACTACCTGCCACTCCTCACCACAAACCCACTACCGCCATTTCCCCATCACACACCTTCTACCTCTCCCAGTCACCACCATACACCTTCTACCTCCTCCTTCCCCAACACATACTTTATACGTCCTACTTCACTAACACACACCTTCCACCGTCTCCCCGTACCAACACACACATCTCACACCTGATTCATCTGAAGGACAGAACTGTACTGCTCGCCCCCTTAAATCTTTAACCCAACACAAGGCACCAACATTTTAATTTTGAGACGTCCACAGACAGAGATCCAATTAGTCACGTCTGTGAGGTCCGTGAAAAGCAACATAACAATCAGTGATCGTGATGTTATCCGATTCACTGGAAACTACTGTTTAGTTCCAGTTTCAGGACAATATGTGACGTGAGGAGGGTTCATCCAGTAAGAAATGATAGGGTAAGAGAGAGATATATTGGAAAAAGGAGCGCCTATGAGAGAGTTAAGGAGGATGTGCTGGAAGTGTTTGGACACATGGAAGCGATGTATAAGGAGAGGATGGCTAAAAGGATATACATGTCGGAAGTGGAAGAAACGAGGATCAGGGGAAAAACGAACTGGAGATGGAAGGGTGGAGTAAAAGAAGCAATGAGTGTTCAGAGCCTGAACATGCAGGTGAGTATGAAACGCGCAAGGGATAGAGCGAAGTGGAGCGGTGTTGTACACAAGGTGTGACATGTTACCAGTGGGCTGAACCAGGGCCTAGTTATGGACAGGAGGTTTTGCTTTCGGTGCACGTTTCTTGATTCCTTGTTCCCTCTACTTCTGACAAGTATATCCCCTTAATCATCCTTACCTCACTCATCATCTCCATATTTCCAAACCATTTCAGCACACCTTCCTCAGCTCTCATACATACTCCTCTTACCATACTATTTCTTACTCGATCAACCCTCCTCACACAACATATTGTCCACAGACATTTGATATCCAACACTTCTACCCCCTTCTCTACAATTTTGACTAAGACCCACGCTTCGAATCCATACAGTACCGACGGGATTACTATACCATCAAACATGCCTACATTTGCCCTTAAAGGCAGAGACTTCTCTTTCCACACATTCAGCAATACGCTCAGGATCTTTGCCCCCTCATCCACCCTATAACTCAATTCAGCTCCCATGGTTCCATTCGCTGCCTTATCCATTCCCAGGTGTCTAAAACACTTTACTTCCTCCAGGCTTTCTCCATTCAAACTCACGCTCCAAAGAGACTGTTTGTCTTCATTGCTAAACCTAATAACCTAACTTTCATTCACATTTACTCTCTACTTTCTCCCATCACAGACATCCACAGACTCGGATATCAACTACTGTAGCTTTTCACTCGAATCTGCCACCGGCGCCGTATCATCAACAAACAAATGGCTCACTTCCCGGGCGCCACACCCCCAAGTAGACTGCAGACCCTTGCATTCGCCGCCCTCACCACCCCATCCATAAACAAATTAAACAGCCATGGAGACATCACACACTCCTGATGCAGACCCACCCTCACCTGAAACCATTCATCCTCCTCCCTTCCTACTCCGGCACATGCCTTACTCTATAGATAAAAATTCTTCCCAACTTTAGCATCTTTCCTCCTACACTTTATATTCGCAACACCTTCCACAGAGCCTTTCTGTCATCCTTGTCATATGCTTTCTCCAGATCCATAAATGCTGTATACAAATCCTTCCGTTTCTCGTAAGTATTTCTCACACACATTCTTTAAAGCAAACACCTGATCCGCACATCCTTTGTTCTGTAACACACCTCTCGTAATTCTGGTACAATCTTTGATGCCCTTCTCTGGACCTCCTCTATCAGCCCTTTGTGCTGAATTTGAGGCTAAAATTCTGGAGAAAGAAGAGACCGCAAACTGGTCTTCAGGCTTCTATCTTGATAAAGAAAAGTACTTAATGTCAACGTGACGGAGTCCTTTGCCCAGAGAACACCAAACTTCCCTTGAGCCTCGCGACCAAGCCAGCGTACAGGTGCGGGAGGAGCTACAGGCGTCTCTTTGCTTATCTGGATTTTACCGCAGAAGCAGCGAATTCATCGTGCACATCTGCCCAGCCTGGGGGCGATGGTGCAAAGGACAGTTCACAGTGTGCCGACGGTCCACTGTTTCAGTGACATTCCCGTGTCCCAGCCTCCCTTGGCTTCTCACATCTTCGCCCAACTGTTGATCATTTGGATTTTTAGAGCAAGAATGATTAACAAAATCAAACGTACTACGCTAATCGGCAGCAAATGATACGAAATGTTTATCAAGGATTCTAAAAATCTCCCCATTACTCATTTGCAATGCGCTCCATTTGATAGTTACTTGACGAATCTCATGTTGACAACTTGCGTAGATGTTGTGCTGCTGTGAAAATTTCTACAACTATGATTTGTATTGCAGCGTCTCGGTGATGTACACCATAAATGACTGGTTCTTGATGCACGTAAGGTGTTTGTGACGTAGTCTACACCTCCCCTGTGTCCTGCCCTCCCTCTAACTCGGTGGTCTGTACTTACCCATGGGCTTAACACCTCCAGACCCCTTGGTCTACACCTAAGTTCTGTTCCACCTCCTCTAGAACCCACTCCATGATCTACATTACCCTGTGTTTAGTCTCCCAGACCACATGTCCTTCACCTGCCCAGCGTCTTACCTTTTCTATACTCTCTGGTAATCCCATATCCGTTCCCCTCCAGACCACGTGGCCTAAATCTACCTGTTTTTTCTTTTTTTTTCCAGATTCGAGGTTAGAATACCTCTATCCCCTCCCCTCTCCCCTCCCCCCTTCCACCAAGGCATCCGGCGGCAGAAATGAGGCCGGAATGTTCCCTCCATTCATCCTTTCCCATAGAATATCCATATCTCTGTATTCTTTCTGTGGTGCTTAATGTCCCTCAAGGATTTTCTCTTGCCTGATGATATGCCGGTGAGTGGCGAGGAGCCTTCTGCTTTGCTATCCTGTCTCCATCTGTGTAGATGAGAAAGGTCGGGCACTATTACTCTCCCTTCAGCAGATCACCTCCTCCTAGACCATCAGATCTCGTCATCTGTCCTTCCCATATGCTGCCATGTGCCCTGCCTCCCCTTAGACCCTGTGGCCTTCCCTTGTCCTCTCCCCCTTCATAACCCGTGGCCTACCACCACGCCCCTTCATTACCCCACTAGAGTACATCCCTCCCCTCTTCCCCCAGTATCATGTGCCATTACCCCAGCCCACCAGGGTCCCACAGGGCCACGTGTCCACAGTGTCCTCCCACCTCAACAGCCAAAGGTTCTGTGGTGCCAGAGGTGTAGCCACGTCCTCACCTCACGGGTAACACCTGTGGTGTTCTCCAAACCTGAGTTTGGTACTGATACCCAACACAGATCACAGCACCACACATCACTTCCTCCCTCTACCCAAACATCAGTGAACTGAACAGCCACGCCATGAGTCCCGGAGCTGTGGTAGTATTGCTCAGTTATTGTGATCTAAGCATTTTAATCCGCCATTAATGTTATATCATGCAGAACGTGTTCGACCTGGCATTGCCTGGGGTGGGAAGGTCATCACCGAGAGTAACACGTGCGGGTCATGTGGGTCACAGCTGGTGGACGGGTCATGTGGGTCACAGATGGTGGACGGGTCCTGTGGGTCACAACTGGTGGATGGATTATACGGGTCACATTTAGTAGGCGGATCATACGGGCTACAGCTGGCGGGCGGGTCAGTAAAGTCACTCCCAGGGCCGACGACCTGCCAGGTCACATGGCGGTGGTGCATGTATGTGTCATTCCCTCTTTGCATTCGTGGGGTCCCACCTCTTGAACGTTCTCCACTATCGCATAACCTTTTCAGACTCCTGTATGGTGTCCCCAGTTACTATGTTTTCATTCAGTCTATCTCAATTACTCGCTTCTTTCGTACTATGTAATTATTTTATTACATTCTTTCTACCCTGTCTCCTCTTTAATTTCACTCTTCTCTTTTCCATGGGGGCAAATTGAAGGCCTTTTGCCTTTCCCTGTAACTAAACTCACTTCATTCTGAAACCAGCTATGTTGTATTCCTTTGGACCTTCTCTCTTAGTTCTTTGTGTTTCTTGAGGTTCAGTAACCAAAAATTGAGAAGCATGTTCTAGTTTTGGCCTCATGTAGGATGTGACAAATATCTATTTTCTTTAATCTGTACAGAACCTGTCCGTTGATATATCATCTATCTTTCCTCTTGTAACTTAGGCAATGCATGGCTGCCGGCCTCTCCCTATATCTTAGACCTGTTACTTCCGGCACAGTGGCTGTTGCTTACCTCTCTGGACCTCCTGCAGTCAAATCAGCGTGTCTCCACCCGGGCGACCAGACTGGTGCTCCATACTTTTGTCAAGACTTAATGTCAGCTGTGGGTGCTGCTCTGAACACCTTCATGTGCAGTTTCCTGAAGGCAGTCTTCCACTTGACAGTTAAGTGATTTGTCCTCTGAGCACTGCCCTTGATGTGACGTTCTGAGGATGGACTTTACTCAGTATCATCCCTCACACGTCCTCCTCCATATGCTGATTCCTCCAGTTTTTCTCCTGCGAGATGGTAGCTAAAATCAGACCCCCTTTCCTTTTGTCCTGTCCTTGCCACCGTACATTAAGTTGGTTAAACTTCATCACCAGTGCATCTGACCACAGCTGGAGCCTATTTAAGTCTCTTTGGAGACTCGCACAGTCCTGTGCCAGTGGTGCCAAGACTAATCCCTGTGGCACCCCACCAGCGAACCTCTGACACGCGTCCTTTGTACCCATACTTCTCGATAAATTTCGATATACTGTAGAAATCCGCTCTTCTGTCTGCCTGCAGCTCCGACTTTGTCATCGGCTTCTTATGGGGGAACAATTTTGAAGAGTTTCTGGGTGGCCAAAATCTCTGTCAGTCCGCTCATCCTTTTGGTCGATGCCTACATTCTGTTACGAAAGTCTAGAAAATTTGTTATACAATGACCCCTCGCCTCTTCACATATACTGTAGCTCACTTAAGTGGCGTCTCTCATTTACAAGTAATCACCCATTTACTTCCCAAACATCTTTGTTTTTCGTTTTACACACTTCTTCCGCTTTGATGCCTTATGCTCCCCTCAAAGGGATTCAGATACAAGTACATGGGTCCTTCCTTTTTCTTCGTCTTTTTAAACAAAAACGTTTGTGATCTCTCGAGTGTTCCCACTCAGCTTAACCATACAAGCCAAGATGTCGTAAGGGACCTTAGCATCACGATCCATTAACATCCTCTAAATGTTTTGCCTACGAATGTTCAAGTGTTTCCAGTGAACTCGCTTCTCCTGTTTCTCTGGCGGTAGTGTGTCCTCAACTCTAGTGAACTTTTGGAAAGTCATTTACCCCCTCACTTGCTCCCTGTGAGTTCTTAAGTCTGATTATATTTCTTGAACATAAGCTGCTCCTCAGGATTTCATACAACAGCTCCTGATTTTAATCTACCCTTTCCCACAAAGTGTCAGTCATAGATTTTCACTTTGTTTTTTTACCATACTCATTCTCTGCCTTCTTACACGTATCTAAATCCACCAGGCTGTTGGGTCATCTATATCTTCTTAATACACATCTACGTTTTTAGCTTTCTGACTTTTGATGAACCGTATCTCACTCCTCTC
The DNA here is from genome assembly GCA_038088735.1 of Panulirus argus. Lineage (NCBI taxonomy): Eukaryota > Metazoa > Arthropoda > Malacostraca > Decapoda > Palinuridae > Panulirus > Panulirus argus. The sequence continues at coordinate 5,630 of JAYMFT010062987.1, read as the reverse complement.
TGAAGTCGTCTTTCTTCTTCCTTCCCTTCCACAGGTACCTGGTCGCTGCCTCCCTTCCAGTCGGTGACAGCGAACCTTTTGTAACATTGCCCAACACTCTGATGGTGGGTTTCCCTTTCCGCTCCATACCCTTCAGGAATCCGTTGCAATTTGCATTGTTACCTGTCTTTTATCTCATCTTCAGCCACTGGAGAGTCATGGTAATGCTGCCAGCCACCAAAACGCTCTACATTTAAATATTGACATCGTTCCGTTCCTTGTTCCGTCTATATGACTCGGAAGATTGCCTTGTATCCCCCTTCCCTCCCCTCTCGTCACCCTCCCACTCTCCCTCTCCTCCGCTCTTGACCCCTCTCCCCCACGCCCTCCCCTAAGGCCCACACCACAAGCTGGGACACACAACAGATGAGTTCCGTCATTGGGAAGGACAGTTTGCTAAAGACGTGATGACTTTGCCCAAGAGATCTTAAAAGACTCAAGATTACCAGTTACAATTCTAGAAATCTGAAAGCATGTCAAAGAGATGATAAAAGGAGGTTGGGGGGGTTTAGCAGAAAGGAGACGAAGTGCTAATAACACCTGACACAAAGTGGTGAAAATAATAAGAAACATGAAACTTGGAAACCTTGATAATGAAAACTAAGGTCACGGAAATGCTACAAATTTACATATTGAGAACTTTGAGATAGTAACTACAACATGCTGACGCCCGAGAGATAAAAAACGAGAACTTCCTGAAGAGCTTAAGACTTTAGGAAAGTTTTGGAATTGTGGAACAAAGGTATAGAGATAATCTGGTGGCGTCTGACAACACACATTGATGCAAATGATATCAAAGCAAGAGTTACAGTGATGGCTGTGGCCCACGAGATGAAATAGCTATTTAGGGAGAGAGAGAGAGAGAGAGAGAGTATCATTAAGAATTAATCCAATCTGTCACCTGTAGCAATGTAGCTGAAACTAAACATTTGGAAATATCGTTATTTCCACAACAGAATCATCTCAAAATATAAATCAGTGTATCAAACGAGTCAAGATATTCCTGACATTTTGATTAGAGATTACTGCAAGGGAAGGGGAGGCCAGTGTTTAGGATGTGTATCTGTGAGGGCACGTGCGTGCAACGCAAATTTTCACGTGGAAGTGTTGCAGAATGAAAAAATTCTGTTCACGTCCGCAGAGTTTATGTACAACAGTTGTCCAGCATCCGGCAGCGTCCATCAAGGCCGCGCTGCCGGACGTATGGTCACAATCCCTCCGGACGCATGTGTCAACGTCAGCTGTTTAGGGCTGGAGCACCGCACGTACACACGTGCGTACGATGCGGAATAACATTACGCCTGTGATCTTGTTTATATATTCATTTGCTTTTACAGTTAACAGTTGTATTGTACTGGTAGAGTCAGGGGTTATAAATGCTTAAAGAAAACAGGTGCTACTGTGATTAATGTTCAGATTCTTTGCTGTCGTTGTAAGTGTTAAGTCAGTGGGTGGTGTGGGTGTGGGGTGTGGTGTGGGGAGGGAGAGAGAGAGAGGGAGGGGGGGGGGGGGGGAGGGGGGGTGAGTGGGCTGGCGGTCCTCCTAACGCGACAGGTATGGTAGCTGCTGACTTGTCCTCTCCTCCGCCCACCCACTCTTCTTACTCCCTCCCCCACCCTCACACTCTCCCGTCCTTCCATCCCACCACACATTCCTTCCCTTCCACTCGCTCCCATCCTTCTACACTGGGACTTCCTCCCTCCCAGTCTCTCAATCACCTCACTTTCATCACTATTTCAGCCGATCTCTCACGTATTCCCTTTCTTATGCTCTCACTTCCCATTTCCCAAACCCTCTCACTTATTTCTCCCAACCACAACTCTCTCCCATTCCCTTCATACCACCCTACTGCATACTGAATTCCTCTCATCTCCCTCCCTCTCCCTCCTCTCACATCACCCTCCTCCCTCCCTCTCTCTCCTCTCATATCACCCTCCTCCCTCCCTCCTCCCTCCCTCCCTCCCCCCTCCCTCCTTCCTCCCTCTCTACTCTCCCACCACCAGCCCTGCGGCAGACAACGACTTATAGATAACTAAAGTCTCCCGTGTCCTCAGGATTAGGGGTTTATGTTGGGGTTGGTGCAGCAGAGGCAGGCAGGGCCGGGCGTGTGCAGCAACAAAGGCAAGCAATACTTGATGTGTGCTGCAACAGCAGCAGAACCAAGCAGGACTTGAAATGTGCAGCTGCATTTATAGGTCGCAAAAAATACAGCAGCAATAAGAGAGCGACAGTACAGTAGCAGCAACAGTACGAGATGGATGCTGCAGCAGCAGCTATATACGAGTGAGACAGTACAACAGCAGCAGCAACAGCACAGGAAAACATAACTTGAAGCGCAGCAGCGGTGGCAGAGACAAGCATTGTTTGAGGTCTGCAGCAGTAGCAGCAGCTGAGGCAGCCACAGCTTGACGTGTGCAGCAGCAGCAGGAGTAGCAGCAGCTGTAGCGGGACAAACACAGAAGCCAATCCATATATGAATTATACAGACCCGGGAACAGCACTGCTAGTGACTCGCTCCACACCTCTGCCTTCCTCTGTTTCTCTCTTCCTCCTCCTGACTGATGTTACTCTCATGCTTTGGAACCTCTCTTCCCCTTGCCTTCCCTGCCTCTCCACACAGTGCCTCTCCTTTCCCTCCCTCCCCTGCCCCTTCCCTTGGCACCTCTCGTCTCTCTCCCTTCCGTGTCTCTTCCCTCAGCGCCCCTTCTCCCTCTCTTCCCTGCCTCTTCCTTTCAGGGCCTACTATCCCCCTACTTATCCTGCCTATTCCCGTGGTGCACCTCCTCTACCTCCCTTTCTTGTCTTTCCCCCTCTGCTGCTCCCGTCTCCCTTGCTTTGTTGCCTTTCGCCTGGGTGACTCTTCTCCGTGCCTTCCCTCCCTCTTCCTTCGGCACCTCTCTTCTCTCTCCTTTCCTCACCTCTCCCCTTATTGCCATACATTTCCCCTCCCCCCCCCTCTGCGCCAGTCTTATCCCTCCCCCCCTCCCGCCTCTCTCCTCGATGCTTCTCTTCTCCCTTCCATCCTTGCCTCTCCCTCATTAATCATAAATATAAATGCTCAGGGAACCGTTTTTTGAAGATCAAGAACTAGAAGACCTATGGAGTGATCATCAATAACGACCTTAGTGTGATCAACACTGCCCAGATGCACACATTACAGCCAGCACGATTACACGTTTTATGAGCCGAAATATAAAGTGACGCCCTGGTCACGCCCATGTGGATTATACTGCTCTTTTCTGCTCACCTGACTTGATGGCAGATGAAAAAGAACTGGAACAAGTTCAAAGAAGAGCAACAAAGTAAGTTCCGTCACTCAAGTCTTATGAACACAGATTTTCTTTTTGTCTTTAAATAGTGCAGACTACGAGATCTTACGAAATTTTTCAAAATTCTAAGTAACTCCGGCAAAACAACATATGCAAATTTATTCACATTTGACTGAGATTCAGCAATGAGAAATAACGGTGTGAAATTAGGAGTTACTGGCAGTGTGGGCAAAATTTGTCCACCTGTAGAGTTGTAAGAAAGTGGAATAGTTTACCACTAGATGCAGTGAATAGCAAGGCTCGCAATACCTTCATGTTGAGGCTACTCAAATATTTCATTGGTGTATATCACCAGTAAGTTGGCTCGAGTCATGAAAGACAAATCTAAGTTACTGCTTAAAAACAAACATTTTCTTTTCTCCTTTTCAGTTTTGAGCCGTCTCATCCCATGCTCATCCTGCGAGCGGTAGCGCAAAAGGATTACAAAGGTCACAGAGGGTCTTTGTAAGACACCAGTGGCCAGATAACTATTGCATGAGATTGTTACAAAATTGGTTCATTACATAAGGTAACAGTCTTTCATATAAGAAGTTTTACCAACTAGATATAAAAATTGGATACGATCTTCTAATTTCAGGGATCTTGTTATTAACAATAAGTTGTGCCATTTCTTGCAGGGTCTTTTTAAGACCAATCCTAAAAGTCTGGCTATTTTCATAGTCCAAGACGCAGTGCCCAGATTTCTGGCCACAAACTTTACAATTCACATGATTAACATCTCTAGAGAGGCCAAAGCGCCAATAGTACCTACAGCTTAGCCTTAGTGAAGCAGTTACAACTTCATGTAATCTGCTGATCTTATTACCTTTTCCATATACGTTTTAATTTACACATTTCACTGTGATGGAAAATGTTTCTACTTCTGCTTATCGGAACTCGTCATTGGGCTTCAAAGAGGTCAGTTAGTTCCTTTCTAATTGCAGTCTTGAGGCTTCTAATTGACAGCCCAATGTTGTTTTCAGCGTCACCTTTACTAAGTGTAAGTTTGGTTAAAGCATCGGCTTTGTCATGTTCAAGGAGTTCTATATGAGAGGGAATCTGAAACAATATGATTTCAGTCCCTTGACCCATAATGCTTGAATTTTCATCTCTGGCTTCAGAGACCAGCATGTTACACTCAGGGTGTTAAGGGCAGGTAGTGAAGATAAAGAATCAGAGAATTAAACTGTCTGTGGTGGTGAACTGTACATGCTGGAGAGCGATGATTACAGCAGACAATCCATTTTGTAGGGTAGATGCCCACTTGTTTATTTTAACATTTTTCTCTTATCTATTACCACTGGGCTGGAACAGAGTAGCTGCACTGCCAGCCCCTCCCAGGGGCAGAGTTGAGATAGACGTCAGTATACATGTACTGGACTATGGTACTTACAGTCTGGAGTTTCGGAATATGTTTTGGGGCAAGTGTTGGAGGGTTTTCTTGTTGACACTTTCCAGTAAAATTCCCATGGCAGTATATTCACTCTTTACTTAATGGTGTTCCTTCTCATCTTTTCTTTCTGCCCGGTGTTGAGCCGGAGGGAGAGGTGAGTGGTAAAATGCCATCGGCTTTCCTATTCCCTTCCTGCCAAAGATAAGATTATAACCGCAGAGAACCTCGTTCTAGACCTTCAGGTCTCCTCATATGTGTCCTTCCCTCGTCGCTCTTACTCTCCCACCTTTACTTGCCTCTCCCCTCGGCGCCTCTCCTCTCCCTCCCTTCCCTGCCTCTCCCCTTTAACCTAAGCCATATTTTCCTCCGAAAAATTTATATCTTGGCATCAAGCAGAATATTCACCCTGAACCCCCGCACCTATCCGCTGAGCAGCCTCCTCCCTCCTCTCCCTCGGACTCCCAAAGCCATTCTCCCCTTCACTCTTACCTCCACTCTCCCCTTCACTCTCACCCCATTTTCCTGCCGTACTCTCTCCTCAAATTTTCTCGGACAATCTCAATTTTACGCTCTCACTTTCCCTCTCCGCCCTGCCCTCTCACTTTCATTTTCTCTGTCCTCTCGCCTCCCTCCGTCCTTGTCACTCTCCCCACCACTCTCCTCGACTGTTACCTTAACCCCTCCCTTCCATTCTTCCCTCCACTTTCCCAGCTGTACTGTCTTCTCCACACCATCATCACTCTCCTTCCTCTTACTCTCCCCTCTCATTGGTACATATTGCAGTGCCGCCGCTCCCCTCATGCTCCTGTAGTAGCGACCCCTCTTCGCTGCTCCCCTCCTGCTGCTGTAGTACCGGCTCCTCCCCACCCCCCCCTCCCCGCTGCTCCCCT
>JAYMFT010062976.1:0-14841 GCA_038088735.1 Panulirus argus | reverse complement strand
GGGAGAGAGAGAGAGAGAGAGAGAGAGAGAGAGAGAGAGAGAGAGAGAGAGAGTTGGAAGCAAATAACAAGGAAAAATTAGATAAATAAAACATATAGAGGTCAGAAAGAGATCCCAAAACACATGATGAAGACGAGGCAGAGAACTGGACGGTGACTGGAGACCAGCGCTGTGACTGTAGGACGAACAAAGTTACAGCAGCAGTTACAAAGGCGGCAGTAGCAATAGAAAGAACAACAGAAGTCCTGTAACAACGAAAACAAAAGTAGCAGGAACAGTAAAACGATAGCAGTCGTAAGTAGTAGTAGTAGTAGTAGTAGTAGTGGTGGTGGTGGTGGTGGTAGTAATAACAGCATCAGCAGCAAGAACAGCATCAAGAACAACAACAGCAGAAGAAGCAACAGTGGCATTATCACCAGAAACAGCTGACCATAACAGCAACAGTAGCAAGAACAGCATCAGCAACAGTAACAACAAAGCAATATCAACTGATCAACAGCAGCAGCAGAGCCTAAAACAAAATCAACAGCAGAAACAAAAACAGCAACACCAGCAGCCGCAGCAGAAGAAATCAGCACTAAGAACAAAAGCAACACCAGCAAGAACAGCAGCGGCAGCAGCAAGAACAGCATCAGCTGAAACAGAACCAACAAGAACAGCAGCAGTAGATGTCATCAGCTGCAAAAACAACAGGGATGGCAGCAGCAAAAACAATAGAAGAACAGCAACCGGAACAAAAACATTTGGAACATTAACAACGAGAATAACAAAAACAAGCAGCAACAATAACAACAAGAGAAACAGCAGCAACAACAATAGTAAAAACAACAGCTACAACAGCATCCGCAACAACAACAACCGCAGCAAGAGCAACACACACACAAACAAACACAACATCAAGAACAGCAGCAACAACATTACTGACAGCTATAACAAGAACAACAACCACCACCACAGCACGAGCAACAAATACATAAACAGTAAAAACACCAAGAACAACAGCAACAACAAGGACCGCAGCGGTAGCCAGAAACACAACTACAACAAGAACTAAAACTACACCAAGAACATATCCAACAATAACAACGACAGGGAGGCAAACACTTCCTATTGGGGTTGGGATGGTTGTGGGAGGGGTGGGGAGGGTTGTGGGAGGGGTGGGGATGGTTGTGGGAGGGGTGGAGAGGGTGGTGGGAGGGCAAGAGGTGTGCCATGTTGGTGGTCGGGAGGGGTGGGAATGGGACGCTGGGTGTACACGGGAGATGTGTACGTGGAAATGATGTACACAGAAGTATACGTGGAAGGTATATATGGGAAAAATGTACGTGGCGGTATATAAGATGTACATGTGAGAAGTGTGAGGGGGAGAAGTGTACAAAGAAGTGTACAAGTGTTTATTATACATGTGAGAAATGCAAGTGGGCGAAATGTACGTGGAAGCGTACAAAGGAAAAATATACGTGGGAGAAGCATGCGTGGAGGAAGTCTACGTGGAAGGTTTGAGCACTGTACGTGGGGAGGTTTACGTGTGGGATATGTTCATGGAAGAAATTTACTCAAGATAAATACAGGTAGAGAAAATGTACATGGCAGAAGTGTGCGTGGTAGAAGTGTTCATTGCAGAAATGTGCAAGCACGAAAGTGGGTGCGCTCAGTCAAGTGGCAACAGTAAGATTACGTCCCATGGCGGGGTCTCAGGACCCAGCGTCGCAAAAAGGAAATAAAGTAATGGCGGAATCCAGCGCGGAAAATTCTCGACGAATAAAGTGACGAAGAGCAAATAGCCCTGTACAGCAGGCCAAGGCAACGACAGCCCGGCTGTTCAGACAAGCGAAGCTGCTCTTTACTTTCCCACCGTCACCACCACTACACAATCCCCACCACCACCACCACACGGAGGGGCCAACTCCACCACTCAACACTTGGCGGGATGTTATTTTAGCGTACATGCAATAACTGAAGTGCCAAGAAAAGTCAGGGTAAAACAAAAGGTTAGGCAGAAAATTGCTCATGCACGGGCGTCAAAACATGGGAGGGAGAGTGGGAAGGATGGGAGGGGTGGAATGGTGGGGGTTTTGTATGTGGGTGGAAGGGAGGGAAGGACATGAGGAATAGAAGGGAGTGGAGACAGGAGGGAAAACTACGCTTTTCTACGAGTAGTTAGGACGACAGTGTTCCCTACAGCAGAGAGAGAGAGAGAGAGAGAGAGAGAGAGAGAGAGAGTGTGTGTGTGTGTGTGTGTGTGTGTGTGTGTGTGTGAAGGGGAAAGGACACGTACACACACGGCCAACCAATAAATCAATATCAGATACATGTCCACCGGCAGCAGGAGCATCCCCCCCTCCTCTCCCATCTCCCCCTCCCCCACCAGCCGCCAACTCCCTCTCTCCCCACTACCCTAACAACTGGTGCTTCCAACACCCACGCCCAAAAGATCTCCTCAACAACCAAACACCTCAATTTTCGATAACAGCCGTCTACCTTGCCCGCCAACACCTCCCTGTGCTTCTCACAAGGTCACTCAATGTTTGCTCTGCTATCCAACTTTATCCGCTCCAGCTATGGTGCAGTAAACACCAGCCTACGAAAGGGGAAAAAAGATGTAGACATTTCCACCATCCTGAAGTATGCTGCTGATAGCACTAACAAAAGACTCTGTTATTAGTACACTTTTACTAAAGCATGTTACTCAAACAGCCATTGTGTAAATATGATGATATTTACACAATTAAATCCGGAATCAAAGTAGAGCGATTTCGTCTCTCTCTGCGCGTCTCACTTGAACTACCAGACGTATGAGTAACATATGTTCCTGATGCACATTCAAAACGATCGATATGGCTAGCACGAGACGAAGAAAAATAAATAATCAAACTATTATCGTCAACCAGTCACGAGCAGGAAGGCAGGAAGAAAAGCAGGGGGCAACGGATATATTATATCAACTTGAATAATATTCACCGGGAAAAAAGACTGAGTTATCATGTCAGCAGCAAGGGTGTGCTGCCGGGGTAGCGGGGTCAACATCGTACCGCACCTGTTGCAGGGCCTCCGCCTCGACATTGGTTACTGTACTTGTCCTCGTGTTTGTGTTTGTGCGTTTTTAGGTGTATTTGTGCATTTCATTGTGTGTTAATTGATTCTTTGTTTATATGTGTGAGTTACCGGCCTTACATGAATGATCGCAACACTGAACAGGTTCCTTGTTTTCTGTACGCATGTCTTGCTTTTTATATGGTGGTGTGGGCCCCTGGCGCTGGCTGAGGGCTTTAGGGAAGTGCCTCTTTACCATGCCACACATGCTCTCTCCAGCCTGTGATTCATCTTATGGATGCTACCAACCGGGACAGCAACCATATCAACCAACCTGTTCCAACCACAACAATCTATTCTCTACCAGCCACTCCATCGTATAGACCTTTAGCATTAGGCAGTTTAACTACTCACTAAGCGCTCATGTACAGCCCATGAACATTCCCGTACGACCCTTAAGCACTCCTGTACGTCCATTCAGCACAAAGGTACCACCCTTGAGCACTCGGGACAATACCTGGGCACCAAGGAATGAACCTTGAACACTCCAGCACGACCCTTCATCACTCTGGTTAGACCCCGAGCACGACCCTTTAGCACGACGGTACCACCCTTAAGCATGACGCTACGACCTTTTAATAAGACAGTTCTACCCTCAGGTGTAAGGGCCTGATTAAGGGTCAAGTCAAAGGCCACAGACCATTGTATCTAGGGGGCATACAGTCGTGCTCAAGGGTCGTATCGCTGTGCTTTATGGAGGTTAATAAATTACTTATTTCGCTAAGGAATAGGACATACCTCCCCATGGGTCACATGATGATACATCTGATCATAGCACAAACCCCACTAGTCAAAATTATTTTCACTATGACTAGTATTCAGGCAGTCAACACTTTACGATCCCTACTGTTACGCCTAGCTGACCAATCAACGCGTAGGTATCTCTCTCTCTCTCTCTCTCTCTGATCATAATATAAATCTAACCAATCATCAAACTAGGCATATCGTTAAAGAGAATGTATACCAATGACCAAAGAAGACGATTTTTTCTTCATGCAATAATGAAGTGGATATAAAGACTCGTAATCGATCAGCAATTGCTCTTGTGACATATGCTAGCCTAGCCCTCATTTGCTCTGAGAACACTGATCTTAATTCCAGTACTCTCACAACACCAACTCCAGGACTATACTGCCACAACGGCTGTCAACAACAGAGAAAGGCCGAGGAAACATGACTGCAGACGAGACGCACTTATTATTTGTTCACATCAACACAGTCGAAGTTTGCTCGCTTACTGGAGGTAAGCAGTAACAGCCGAATACAAATGAGGTACAGCGGATAGTCTTATGATACTGTAACTTTAACCGACTTACTTTCTTTTCTATTTTAATCTACTCTATTCAAACTTACATTAAGTTAACCCTAACCTAAAGTTATGTAACTTAACTTTATGTAATCCAACCCAACCCCAACTACCCAGGACACTGGAAGGCTAACTACTGAACCATTTTGTTTGCTAACCTAACCTTTAACCCCAGCTAACCTAACCTTGGGAAGCCGCAATGATAAAGTTCGATATCGTTACCTTTAACCTTCAAACTGCAATTTTTGCTGCAGTAACTCGAGCCAAACATTAATCTTAACGTACAATAACCTAATCTTAACTTACACTAACCTGATCTTAGCTAACCTGTTAGTAAAAAGAATTAAACATGAGATTTTTGGACGTGCTTGTCTGAAGGCGACCCACCAACGAAGTAAATTGACATGATCTTAAAATACTGTACAGTGCTGCACATCACTTTTATATAGTTTACATCCCTAAAAGAGTTTTAGAAAATTTGGAAGGATAACCAGTGCAGTATACTGGGAGTTCCGTCACTGTGGGAAGACAAGTGCAAGATAATGCAACGCCAAGATTCCTAAAGCTCTCCTGCTGGTTGACTCGGGTTACTCATTATTGTCCCTACCACCATTACCACCACCACCTACAAAAACGATGATAGTTACAACCAACAAATTCAACAACCACAGTCACAACCATCACCAACATCAGCCTTAGTCACAACCAGTAAACTGCGAGAAACTAACGAGAATGGAGATTTCAGGTCAAACCCACACATCTGGTGCTTGCGTCACCATTAAAACCTCCTGAGCAAGACAGTACGACCCTTGAACACGATGGTACGACTCAACGCCGTGCTGAAGGGTGTGTGTCGAGTTGCTCAAGAGGTTATCTGAGGAAAGGAAGTCTCCTTATCACATTACCGAAGACTTTGATCTCAATCAGCGTATCAGTCAATCAAGAAGACTGTAAATATATCATCTGAAGCCACTTTGTACCCGAGTGAGCCGTCCACCATGACCTACAACGTGATGTTTCCCTCGCTGCTGCACCTTTAGACTTAACCTTCTTCTCCCACTTTTTTTTTCCACTGAAAGTAGTAAGGAGGTCAGAGCACGGCCAATCGACCTCCAGGGGAAAATGCATTTAGGAAAAAGGAAATCTTGATTCTCTACGTCACCCGCTTGGATGCTGGAGCCTCGTGGTAAGACAAAGGGAACTGGATGGAGGAGAGCTGGATGAAGCTGGACGAAGACGGGCTGGGTGATGAGGAGCTGGGTAAATGCAAGATGGACAAGGAAAAGCCGCAGGAAGAGGACATGGATGAAGGGGAGCTGAATGAAAAGGAACTAGAGGACGACGAATTCGATGAAGAGGAGCTACGCGAAGAGGAGCTGGCCGAAGTACCCGGTACAAGAACATCGTTGTAACAGCAACAGCAAGGGACATCACATTCACCCAACCTATGCTTACGTCATACGGTAATGTGACAGGCGGTGTACCTTTTCAAACGGAATCTTCTGCAATTGTTGTACGAATGTTTGGCGTTCACTGGTGTGGACACTGGCTTCATTACCAGACAGCACTAGACAGCCAATCAAAATACAAGATACCACAGACATACGACAGACATACTGCAGACAGACAAAAATATTCACGGACCACCAGGTGTATGTCACTATATGCCCCCCCCCCCCCCAACTTCCTCAGAGATGTCGGTACGAAAGGTTAAAGTGCACACCGAAGTCGTAAAGATTGTCTTAAAGCCTTGGAGGGGTTCTCCTCACTCTAATACAACCTGGCCATGCTCACAACACGTGTTGTACATTCTTATCAGCTTCGTTACAACCCCCCACCTTCCCTCTACATAGGTCAAGGTGTCGGATCTCCCTCACAGGCCATATCCTCACCCCTACAGCACGACTCTTCACTAAGACAGCAGAGGCTATGGGGCCATCATGCCCAAGGGTCGTACGTGCCGTCGTGCTCAAGGGGTTAATTTCATTAGCAGTGTGTGTGTGTATGTGTGTGTGTATGTGTGTGTGTGTGTGTGTGTGTGTCCTCAGCATTACCACTCAGCCCGCCAAATCACCGCAAGGCGAATTAAAGTTGCCTGGGTGTTTTGGGAGACGTTGGTGCATCGTGTCTGTGGAGGAGGTGGGTGGCGACGGTGGTGGTGGTGGTGATGGCGTGGTGGGAGAAACGGAAAGATGGTTGTTATTATAGTTGTTGGGATGGATTCGTGGTGATGATGGGGGGGTACTGGGTGTCATAGGTTAGTGTTGGCGGTGATAATGTTGCTGTCATTGTTGTTGTTGTTGGTGGTGTGGTGACAGTGGTGGCAGCAGCGTTGTTCTTGGTGGCAAAAACTTTGTTGTTGTTGGGGGTGGTAGTGATGGTGTTGGCAATTGTTTGTGGTGGCAATAGCGTTCTTCTTGGTGTGGGTGACGATAGTGTTGTCGATAATGCTGGTGGCGGATGTTTTGTTGTTGGTGAGGCCACTGGTGTTGGTGTTGGTGATGATAACCAACAGGAGGGGAGCTGCTGGTGGAAAGGGTGGCGGTCTGGGTGGGGTGGGGTGGGGTGGGCTCCTTCCCGAGCAGGTGCCTCGTGGCTGTACCTAAGCAACTCACCTTGTGTGTCGGAGGTGTTGGTCAAGTGTGCGGGGGGGGGGGGGAGCCCAGCACGCTCTCTCTCTCTCTCTCTCCCTGGGTGACGGGGCCGCTGCCTCTCCCAGCCTCCACCTCACTCGCTCACCTGCTCTGGTTGGCTAGCCCGCCGTGCAGATTTTCAAAATGGCGGAAGGACGGGACTTCAACGTTATTCACTTTCTTCTCCCAGGGAGCAACTGCACTTGATTGCCTTCATGAATTTTAATTTACATCCGCTGCTCGAGTCCCTGTTATTTATCATATTATTCTCGGCTGCATCAGGAAGGGCGCCGCCCCTGGCCGCCTCAGGCGTAAATAGAGACCACGAGCTTTGTTGCCCCTCGCGCTGGTACTTGCAGCAGCGATGGCGACTTTCTAGCTAGCCAACCTCCCCAGCAGGAGCACCAGGCAGGTCCTCTTAACTCAGGCTCCACCACTCAAAAATCACGATCACTAAACTAGACGACGAAGGAGGCACAGCAGGAGGGGACGGCGACAACAGGAGGCTACTACTACTATTGCTGGTGTTCCTACGGCTGCCATCTTGTTGTGGGGACGGTGTTGGGGCGGCCACCGCTCTGCCCTCTGGCCTTTCCTCTCACACTCCCACCTGGCACACCTTCTCAGCGTAGCGCACTTCGCCGGACTGAGGGAGGCGCCCCTTCCGAGGCTCACACCGACGCTGCTGCCGCTGCTGCTGCTGGAGCACGTCAGAGTGAGGGAGGGCGCCGGGAGGGAGGGAGGGGAGGCGGGAGATAGCAGGTAGGTAGGCGAGCGAAAGGGAGGCGGCCAGGTGAGGGAGGAAGGGACCAGGTGATGGAACGGAGCGGCTATGTGAGGGAGCGAGGAAACAAGTGATGGAAGGGGAAAGTCAGGTGAGAGTGGGAGGGAGGCGGACAGGGGAAGAAGGAGGCAGGTAGGTGGGGGAGGGAGGGAGGGAGGCGGACAGGTGAAGAAGAAGGCAAGTAGGTGAGGGAGGAAGGGAGGGAGGCGGCCAGGTGAGGAAGGACGAAGGGAGGGAGGCGGCCAGGTGGGGAAAGAGGAAGGGAGGGGGCGGCCAGGTGAAGGAGGTGTAAGGCAGGTGAGGAAGGGAGGGACGCAGCCAGGTGAGGAAGGAGACAGCCAGGTGAGGGAGGGAGGGAGGGACGCTGTCAGGTGAGGAAGAGGGGGAGACGGCCAGGTGAGCAAGGAGGCAGGCAGGTGAGGGAGGGAGGGGTGCAGGTGAAGGCAGGGGCGGCAGCAGGTAGGTAGGTGTTGTGCTGTTAAAGGGGAAATTTAAAGACGGAGTGTTGTGATAAGGTGGACGAGGCCGGTATTTATAGATGTGTCTAAGGGAAGACCAGTGCCGGAGGGTGAGGGAGGGACGCAGGGAGAGACGGAGTGTTGGAGAGGCTGAGGGACTGCACCACTGGAGGGTGTTTTGGAGAGGATGAGGAAGGAAGGCTGGGAGAACAACAGCGAAGGGAATGTATGGGAGGGGGAGGGAGGCTAGGAGGGTACCAATGGAGGGTGAGGGAGGGGCGCTGAGAGAGTACCTGGCGGGTGGGTCGTCTGCTGGTCCAGTTGACGAATGAAGAATATTTACTGAGCCCAGTGGTGGTGGTAATGGTGTTGGTAGGGAAGGAGTGGTGGTGATGGTGGTGTGAGTAGGGTAGGAGTGGTGGTGATGGTGGTGTGAATAGGGTAGGAGTGGTGGTGATGGTGATGTAGGTAGGGAAGGAGTGGTGGTGATGGTGGAGCGAGTAGGGTAGGGGTGGTGGTGATGGTGGTGTCAGTAGGGTAGGAGTGGTGGTGATGGTGGTCTAGGTAGGGTAGGAGTGGTGGTGATGGTGGTGTGAGTAGGGTAGAAGTGGTGGTGATGGTGGAGCGAGTAGGGTAGGGGTGGTGGTGATGGTGGTGTGAGTAGGGTAGGAGTGGTGGTGGTGGTGTAGGAGTGGTGGTGATGGTGGTGTGAGTAGGGTAGGAGTGGTGGTGATGGTGGTGTAAGTAAGAGTAAGAGTGGTGGAGTAAGTAAGGGTAAGTGGTGGTGGTGTAAGTATGGGTAGGAAAGGTGGTGTAAATAAGGGTAGGAGAGGTGGAGTAAGTAAGGGTGGGAGTGGGGATGTATGTAGAGGTAGGAGCGATGGTGATTTAAGGGCAAGAATGGTGATGTAAGTAAGGGTGAAAATGGTGGTGTAAGTTAGGGTTAAAAAAATGGTGATGCAAGTAAGGGTAGGGGTGGGATAAGCTAGGATGAAAGTGGTATAGTTGGGGACAACTACAGTTGTCATGGTGATAGTGATGGTGATAAATATGTTAGATGGGTGTTTGTGGGCTGGTGGGTGGTGTAAATAGTGGTGGTAAGGTACATGGTAATAGTGTAGGTGACAGTGTAACAAGAGGACGGTAATAATGAAACTGTTGAAGAAAGGGTTACGATAAATGTACTGGTGGATGGTGTGAATGTTGCTGTTGATGCCCCTACTGTTAATGGTCGCAGTGGAGACGCAGTGTAGATGTTGTGTAGACGTAGTGTAGATGTGTACAAGTAGTGAAGATGTGGCGCTGACATTACTGTTATTACACTTTGTAGATGATTTTATTGCTGCTTCTTCTTTTTTTTTTCTGGCCCTGCTGTTGTTGATTCTTCAAACACTGACATTAAGATCATTCGAGATGACCCGAGGAGGAGGAAGACGAGGAACTCTCGTGCACTTCAGTGAGGGGTGGAGGATGGGTGATGGGGGGGGGGAAGGGTGGCGATCTATGTATTAAGACGGGTGACGTCGAGGCAGACGAGAACAACAACACGCATGCAGATGACATGCTTTAGGCTGAATGTTTACATAAGGTGGAGAGAAGGAGGAGAGAGAGGGAAGTGTCGGAGGGAGGGGAGGATGGACGGGGTGTGGAGAGGGATAGTGTGGGGAGGATGAATGGGTGGGGAGAAGGGACAGAATGGAACTTTACGTCTCGAACAGTGACCTGACGTTGTGGTGAGATTACTCTCACGATCAGCATTAGACACGTGGTCTACGGTAATTATGTCATCAAGCAAATGACAACATACTCCTCACGTGACCTATGGAGGGTCAGAAGCCAGGTGCCAAATACCTCATGTGACCTAAGGAGGGTCAGAAGCCAGGTAGCGAGAAAGCAGACGACACCAAGTTTCACAAAGGGAGGTCCATCCGCTTCTGACTTCCTCCAATCATCAGTCTTCTATAATTCTCCAGGGGCCCACCTTAATGAACTGGGCAACCCCGCCAACACAATAACCACATCATGCTTCATAAATATCCGGACATCAGTGCACCCACTCAATCCAGAGCACCATTTGTGACGCCACAACACGTCTTGGCCAAGTGACTCCAGGCTCACCCTTCCCACAGGAGCCCGAGAGAACCCCTTCGGCAGGACTCCCGTAGTACATCGCCAACGCTCGTCTCCTGAAGCAGGATTAACCAGTGGACGTACTACAGCCATGCTTCCTGCAGCACAAAGCACAAATGGCAATTGCCCTCTGACTCAGGACCTCGTCAACGCCTCCTCTTTGGCATACGCGTAACGTCTCCCTCACCTCACACAGCGTCGCGGTAACCCTGCCAACTTCATCTCACCTTCACTCAACTCCTCCTCACCTTCTGATCTTATCCTGATGTATCCTAATTAGAAGTACATCATCTCTCTACAGAACCAATAAAACATTGTGTTGTTACTTGTGCTTCCCAACGTCACTTTCTGTCCCCCTCATTACACACGAACTTAGACATAACAGTCATACAAACGCTAAAACGGCAAGGGCACAGTGGGAAGGAGGAAACGGCAGAGGAGGAAGGATGAAATGGGTGGAGGGACCGGGTGGGGGGATGACCAGGTGGGGAGTGATGGAAGAGGGGAGTGACGGGGTAAGGGGGAAGGACATCATAAGGAAGAGGAATGGGAAAGGGGAAGAACGCCATGGGATACTGGGAAGGAAGGACAGGGTGGGGTTAGGGAAGGGAGGAGGGATGGGGTTTGGGTTAAGGACGGGTTTGGGAAGAAGGGGTGTGTTGGGGGTACGAAGATGTAGGAAGGAGGGTCGGTGGGTGTGTGGGTAGCTGGGAGGGAGAGAGATGGCCAAGACAATGTCAGGTAAAGTCGGCGGATGTTAGGAAAGGTCGGGAGAGTCAAGGCCTCCTGATCACCAGGCTACAGAGGGACGGGAATGGGGGGGGGGAGAGCCTCAGAGGGCTGGGACGAGGGTCACGAAGGATAGGAAGGTCCCCATGAAGGGTTATGAGGATAGGAGAGTGCCAGGGAGGGTCAGGGAGGGTAGTAAGGTGCTAGGGAGGGTCATGGAGGGTAAGAAGGCGACAGAGAAGGTTATGGAGGGTATGAGGGTGCTAGGATGGGTCATGAAGGGTGCCAGGGGGTCATGGGATGTATGAGGGTGCTTGAAATGGTCTTTGAGGGTAAAAAGGTGCCAGAAAGGGTCATGGATAGTAAGAGGGTGTCAGAGAAGGTCACAGCGGGAAGGAGGAAGCGAGGGACGGTCATGGTGGGTAGGACTGTGCCAGGAAGGTTCATGGAGGTTACGGAGGGTTGGATGGTGCCAAGGGGGGCCATGGAGGATCGGAGGGTGCCAGGGAGGTTCATGGAGGGTAGGAGGGTGCTTTAGAGGTTCATGTAGTGAACGAAGGTGCCAAGGAGGGTTGTGAAGGGTAGTAGTGTGCTTGAGGGAGTCATGAAGGTAGAAAGGTGCCAGGAGGGTTTTGGAGAAGAGGAGGGTGCCAGCAAAGTTCATGGTGGGTAAGAAGATGCCAGGGAGGGTCATGGATGGTGGGAGCATGCAAGAGAGGGTCATGGAGAGTTAGGAGGGTGGCGGCGAGGGTGAAGAGTGGCAGGAAGGCTCAGCAAGCGTGAGTGAGTGTCGAGACTGATAAGAGAACGTCAGGAGTGTTGCAGTGGACAGAACTTGAAGGAGGGTTGGGAAGTATTAAGGAGGTTTGTGAGAGTGTCAGAGAGAGTGGAAAGTGAGATAGTCAGGGAGGGATGGAGAGTAGGATTGTCAAGGAGGGGTGGAGTGTCAGTGTGTCAAGGACGATTGGAAGAAAGTGACTGTGTCAAACAATATCAGGATGGCGCGAGCAGTATAAGCTGTGATTGCGTGAGAGGGCCGGGAAGTGTCAGGAAGGGCAGAAAAAAATGTTGGGAATGATCGAACAGTGTTAGGGAAGATCAGAGGGAGTTAGGAAAGGCTTGGGACTGTAGGGGTTGATCAGAGAGTTCTCAAGAGAATCTGAGAATGTCAGGGAAGGGAGACGAGCGTATCCAGAAGTGTCAAGAAGAGGAGGAAAGCCTTAGGGAGGATCCAGGAACGTCAGGAAGGGTCAGGGAGGCTCAAGAAATGCTGGGCAGGTCAGAGTGGATCTAGAAATTCTGGCAAGGGTTGCGCAGGTTGTGAAGCGTTACGGTGAGAGTTCCAGGGAGGGTTAGAGTGTCAGAGTAGATCTAAGAGTGTTAAGGAAGGTCAGAAAGTAAGCAAGGCTTTAAGAATGCCACGGGAGGTCAGTGAATGTCAGAAACGGTTCGAAACTGCCGAAAGGAGATCAAGGAGTGTCAGGAGGACCCGGGAATGCCCAAAAGGATCTAGAGGGAAGGTTTGCAACTTTTTTTGAGAACCCATGTGTATCAGGGCGGATCGGAGAGTGTCGTAGAGAGCCTCTGTCTGTGTCGGAAAAGGCCTGATAGAATCCTTAGGGTGGGGGTAGGGGTAGGAGCTCTAGGTGTACAAAAAAGTGTAGCAGAGCATCCAAGAGGATCTGCGAATGCCAAAAGGTATCGAAGAGTGTCAGAAAGGATCTGGGAGTGCCAGAGAGTATCAGGGGTGTATGGGAGTGTCAGAGAAGACTGGGGGGGGGGTATCAGGGATGATGTGGGAATGTCAGAAAAGATCGAGAAGTATCAAGGAAGAAACGAGTGCCATAGAAGAATGGGGAGTGTTGGGAGAGGAGGGGGGGGGGGTCTTGGGAGAATCAGCGAGGGTCTTTGAGTATCAGAGAATTTCCGGTGAGTCAAGGAGGAGGTAGGAGTACCACAGAGGGTCAGGGACGGGTAGGGCTGATGCACCAGTGGTAGTGTGAGTTGGGAGGGAACCGGAAGCATAGCGAGAGCTGGGAGGTTACCGGAAGTATGGTATAAAACAAAAATTGTCCAAGAGTGTCGGGGGTAAGGAAGGAGGGCCTGGGGTTCAGCGCGAGTGCTGGGAGCGGAGAGAGACGGGAGGGAGGGAGGGAGGGAGGGAGGGGCGAGGAGGAGCAAAAGCCACAGGTGGGAGAAGTGAGAGCGGCTCTGGTAGATGGCCTGAATATTTGATCGTGGCTAAGTGACTTGTCTAATACATCATTCATGTTTGATGGCGACCCCGCCTGCTCTAGACCCCCGGGGGTAAAGGAGAGGGAGGGAGGGGGTTGGCCGCACTATGCCCCCTTCCACACCCTTCCTTCCCTCCACCTTCTCCATTATCTCTAAACCCCTCTAACAACAGACACCTGTCACTCCCCCCATCCCTCCCTCCACAACACGAGATGTTGTCCCTTCAATGATATCTTTTTTTTTTTTACAAGGAATATTGTGTGATATTGGAGGGTATGTGGAGAGGTGACGCGGGGAGGGGTTTTCACCTGCAGCGAGCGCGGTGTGACCCGGTGCATTGGAAGGGTGGTTGGAGGAAGGGAGGGGGAGTGGTGGGGAGGGAGGGGGAGGATGATATATCATGACCTGGTCTGACGCAGGATCACGGAAGATCTCTTTTCTTTTTTATAGTGGCAATCTGAACCCTCGTGACGAAGAGGCTGTCATCGACATTCTCATACGGGGAAGCTTTGACTAGAGTACTCTGACGGACGTTGTGAGTAGGTTACTGTTACGGACCTGTGACGGGGGCTCTGTATTGCGGACTACTGTTAAATGGAGGCTATGACAGTATGTGTTACGGGCTACTGTAACAAAGCAGCTGTGACGGTGGCTTTTATGCACGATATTGTTACGGAGGAACTGTGACGGTGAAACCCGTGACGAACACACATAATACAAACTTCAATTTTCTAATTACTTACGCATCCATTCACTTCTCATTATCTTCATCTCTTATGTATGATCGTGTCAAGAAATATAATATATAAAATATTACAAAAGCTATAAACAATTAAATACAAATGAAATTTAATCCAATTTATTTACATAATATTTTTTTGTAAAAGTTAATGTACAATAAACAGGTACGTTTTTGGTTAATGCTAATTTAAGGGGTAACGGCTTTATTTTCGTGGAAACAGCTGACCCACAAATAAAGGCCATTATGAAAAGAATGGTAATAATCCCGTGTATATATATATAGCAAAGCGCTAATGCATATTTTTAATATTAACATATGTACACTATGCATACAGACCGTCAGTACATAGCCTTAAATGCACGTGCACACATGAATACACAAATACTCGTACATACATAGGGGCAAACGTGTTGACACGATTTTCAGGCAGGAATAAGGTGGGGGGGGGGAGAATACTTCCAAGGTTAGATGACCATCTTAGGAACAAAGGCCATATGTCTGAGGAGCCTTCCACAGGTGGGTTAAAGTGAGCCTGTGGCGTGCTGCAAGGGTATGTTCTGGGGTCTACGTGGATTTCTTGCCGGAAGGATTGGAACCTCAACACGGGTGCACGGACCTAAGGGATGGGTCAGGGTGTACGGACCTAAGGGATGAGTCAGGGTGCACGGACCTAAGGGATGGGTCAGGGTGCACGGACCTAAGGGATGGGTCAGGGTGCACGGACCTAAGGG
>JAYMFT010062965.1:0-14841 GCA_038088735.1 Panulirus argus | reverse complement strand
GTCAACAGAGCCATCAGTGTAGAGGACGGCCCTACCTGGAGACCAATGGGCTATCCTGGAGAGGTGGTATGCGCGGAGAACAACAGGGCTCATGTGGGATTTCGGGAGCGGTCCACCGGGGGCAATCACTTCAGATTGATCCTAAAGTCATATATCTTATTTTGTGGTATCCTTGTTCAATTTTCCATTAGTATAGTTGCCTCAGGAACACATACCGAAGGTTCCAAGAGTTGAATTAATGAATAAGATTGAATCTGTGAAGACCAAGCCTGAGAAAAGTGATTATTTTCACAAGATGCCTCGTTGCAATTACACTTACAATTAATTTGCAAATAATGCAACAGCCTTAGAAAGTCTTAATTATCATAGATACTGACATACCAGCATAAACCATTTATAAATAATGACCTCTCGCAGAGAAGTCAACACATCAGTTGCGCAGTAAATGACGCGCAACTGTAAACAAAGAAACAGCTGTTATGCAGATACGATGATATTCTTCAGTCTTTTATGTATAGCACAATATATATGTTTATTACTTGGTATCACATTCTGTATATGCCAATATACAAGAAATGCTAACTGTAAAAGAATAATGAAAGATGCATGTCTGTTGTACTAATTCATCATACATAATCTGTGACTCCTAGAGGGTCAGGTCAGGGCTAAAGAGTTCAAATTTTTGCAGCGCCCCTGGGCAATGACAGTGTCCCCTCCAGGGGGCCGTAAGCACCCTGAGTGAAAATAACACTGCGAATTTAAAGCACAATGGTACGACCCTTGAGCGGGACGGTACGACTCTGGCTGGCCTTTGACCTGACTCTGCGGGTCAGGCGAAAGGCCAGGTCATCATACTTTAGGGCTGTACCATTTTGCTCACGGGTCGCACCTTTGTGTTCAAAAGTCGTAACCTTCGTGCTCAGGGGTCGTGCCTTCGTGCTCAAGGGTCGTACGTTCATGTTCGAGGGATGTACCATCGTACTCAAGGGTCGTAGGTCGCACCGTCGTTTTCAGAAATTGTACCTTCGCGCTTAATGATTTTACCCTAATGCTCAAAGACTGCACAGTCCCGCTCAAAGATTGTACCGCCGTGCTCAAGGACTGTATTATCGTGCTCAAGCGTTGTACCATCATATTCGAGGATTGTACCGTCGTGGGCAAGGGTCATACCTTTGTGCTCAAGGACTGTACCATCGTGATAAAAGATTGTACCGCAGTAATTAAGGATTATATCGTCGTAATCAATGACTGTAGTCAATAGTTGTACTATCGCAATCAAGGATTATACAGTTGTGGTTAGGAAATTGTACCTTCGTGCTTAAGGATTGTACCGTCTTGATCAAGGATCGTACCGTCGTGATTAAGGATTCTGCCGTTGTATTCAAGGACTGTACCGTCGTTATAGAGAATTGCCTTGCCGTAATCAATAAGTAAAGGAAAAGGATAAAAATAGTTTACGTAAAGTTCGACTTCGGTCAAGTGAGTTGATGATGGCGTACCCTCTTCTGTTTTACTTCTTTACGTTATTCATGTCGAACCTATTTATCTCCATTTCATCCCCGTCTGAAATCTGAGCCCAGATTAAGGATAAGCTGCCTTAAAAAGGGGATTCAAGTATATCAGGTTTAAGTAATCTGTTCCCAGAGACGGATTAACAAGGGAAACCTCTTGGGGGGTCAGATATCGAAGCATGAACAAGGTATCCCATTTTTAACTAGCAATCACTCAAGGTTTGGGATTAAATAACACAGTACCGTAGTTATTAACGTCTTGGCTCTACCCGAAGAATTGGCTTAAATTGTACCGCGTTACGAGTGAAACCGACAGCAAATCGCCAGCCCCAAGCAAGATTGGGAACCAGATATCGATTCGGGGCTTCCGTGACTTGTCCGACTTCCAGCACGCTGGAGGGAGACCAGCATTACCAACGGCTTTTGCACAATAGGTATGTCTGACTGATTGTCAGTATGAACTAACTCATACCGTAGTACAGCAAAACCCTACACTATATGTAAGAATTACATTCAGCTTTACTCCATTAGAAAAAAGTAATTATTTTAATATTCGGTTGAATACAGACTGAAATTGTGCCTTTTGATAGTTACATAAATGCACACAGCAAGTACGAAGGATGTACATGATCACACTAATTTTGTGTGATAATATACGTCGACTAAATTTGAATTAACAATATTTCAAGTCTATGGATCAGTATGATAATAGCAAGGTTTTGTTACCACATTAGTAATTACGGACGGCTTGACTTCAATGCCTGGTGTATATTCATTAGATTCTTTACCTCTCTATGGTAAATAATAGTTTCACAGTAATGAGTACATATATAGATCATAATTGCCTCCCCTATGGAAGAACAGCGCCGTTTAATGAATAATACACTAATTCGAAAGAGATTAATTTATTCAGAGGCATTAGGAAAACGATTATAGGATTGGAAACACCATAACCGAAATTGAAAGGGCAGTCGTAACTGCTGCAGCTGTCCGCTTTGTTTGAAAAGCAACTAACTGGCAACTGCACTGGAATGCCGTCCTTAATTTCCCTTCCTCAATTCTTTTTTTAAAGACAATCACTGTTATTTGGATATTTTGCTCTGTGCTGTTTCGGTGTAATAAGTAAGTGAGTATCAGAACTGGTCTTTTTGTAAATTTCATAACGAAAATGCACGAAATGATATATTACACTCAGCTTTTCACGCAGGTATCAATAAAACCTCTGAAAATCTATATTCATTGGTTTATACCCATAAGTCTCGATTATTTTAATAAATATAAATATTGTAAGTAAGAATTACTATTAAGTATTATTTTCCGTACATAAAATATAAGCAAATCATAAAGAATAATAACTGTACCATATTATTGGAACTGTTGTTGTTGGCGGCCGCCGTCGGGGCCCCAGTTGTCGCTCAGCCTTTGTGTGAGGTGTTAGTGTGAGTCGTGTTTCTGTCGTATAGTTAATGTGAATGCTCAATCGAAATTTTTACTAATCAGATATATTCTCTTGAATAATCTTTTGGCCTTTGAGTAACAGTTACACTACATAACATATTATTTTAGATACAAATAATACTGTAGAGATCAATTTTTGCTTTTCATCAGAAAT
This sequence comes from Panulirus argus, assembly GCA_038088735.1. NCBI lineage: Eukaryota > Metazoa > Arthropoda > Malacostraca > Decapoda > Palinuridae > Panulirus > Panulirus argus. Next base: position 11,718 of record JAYMFT010062965.1, on the reverse strand, counting down.
ATCAGGATATGTTTGTATTTTTTCATAGGCCAGCTGTCTAAATTCCCTGTTAACGGGAATAACGTCACCCCAAAATTAGAATATAGTACGTGATACCTGGTTCGTTGTGACTGTGATTCTGACCCTTGTCAAAGTTATCGAGGCTGCTGTAAAACCTCCCGAGTAAGGAGGACATTCTACCGTGGAACAGCGTTTGAAATACATCTTCCTGTTGCATTATGAAGAGGTGAGTATATCACTTTCTCGTCTCTGTAAGTGTCACGTTAGTTACGTATGTACTTATGCAATCACCTGTTAAGTATGAACGAGTTATTAAGTTTTCAAGCGGCTCGTTGTTCTGCTTCTGCACTGTTACCAAGGCAACAGATGGAAGGGTGGGACAGGAATGTTTGAAAGGACAGTTGTACAAGCAAAGATGCATTTACAGTCCAGGGATAAGATAAGCAGTACGGAGAGTCACTTTACGTATACAGTATGTGCTCTAGTAAGATATGCACCAACACAGCCGCTCATTTATCTGCAGGGGAACCTACGAGTGGATTTATGTCAAATGATTGTATTTTTTTTATACTCTTCTAGTTTCTCATATCTGTTTAGCTTAGGTTGTGAGGAAAAATTAGAAAGACAAGGTCAAGGTAGGATAAATTTAGATATAGTTGTTGGATGAAGGAGTGGTAGAAAAAACCTGTTATCATATTCATCTTGAACACGACGGTACGACCTTTTGGTGTGGTGGCTTGACCTTTGACCTCATCAGAAGTCGTACTGTTGTGCGTAGAAAGATATTAATTGGAAAATCTTAAGGGGTCTCTACAACTTTTCTTGATAAAGAGAACACTTAGTTTGTAGAAAACAAACAAACAAATCGAAACTATGTGCACAGTACCGGTAATGATGCAGGCCATTTAAATTTTGTGCCATTCTGTTCGTATTTAATTTGGCCATTTACAGGTTCCCAGTGGTCAGACGATGGACACCTGGCAGAACAATAGCACCTTTAGCTCAACGATTTTTACAACTTGAACACGATGACAACTTTGAGTACGACGACCTATGCCCCACTGATAAGGAGGACTTAAGACTTGATTAAGCAGACTTCGCATCTTTTGTACAACGACGTAACACTTTGAGGAAGATGGCTTAAACCTTGAGTATGATGATGTTAAATAAAAAGTTGAGGTGTTAGATATATGTAGATATGTATTTGTTTATGTGATAAATCTCCCATCCCCCCCCTCCCTTTTTTTTTTGCCAAAATGTTTGACTTTATTATAATGTATCTCTGGAAAGGAAATTTAGTAATAACAGAACGTGGTAAAGCAGAGTTGGCGCCCTACACCTGCCTCCAAGAGAAATACGGCTCGGTGATAAAAGGCATTTTGACATTTGCTACATTCGGCTTTAGACTTTGTCTACACCCATTACTCTTCAATTCTTCATTATATGTGTGCAGGTTTAAGTATGTTTATTTCTTGTATTTTATCTAAAGAAATGGTTATTACTCCGAAAGAGGAGATCGTTTTTCTTCCATTAACGTTAACATATCCACTGCTTATTTTAAGTTCTTTTAACCTCAAAGCTGCCATTTTAAGGTTCATGATTGTACGTATATACAGATACAAACGCCAAGTAGTCCATGGTAAAGTACCCCCCAAAAGAAATCTTGTCTACGAACTGATAACATGTGCATGAAACAGGATGGGAGCTTCCTGGGAAATATATCAGGTAATAAAATTAAGAGATGAAGGTTACAGAAGGATTTACTTTTGTATGTAGACGTGCTGCTAAGGATTTTATTGCCTGTTGCAGTGAAGGGTTCTGTAATAATTTATTGACGATTATTACATTCATGGTAATAGTATGTTCGACACGTGAAATATATTATGCCACAAAGTTATCTGGTAGGAACGATGATATGGATCAATTACTGATTATAAGATGGTTTCGTAGTACCTTACCTTACGTAACACTTCACAGTGGCTTAAGAGGTCTTCTCCACCCATTGTTAGGTCTTTTGTCATTTTAAAGGTCATTTTCCTCTAATTCTAAGGCTGGACCGACACTGTTGAGCTGGGTCACATGTCAACCAAGGTGTTGAGAGGCCACGGCCCATAGACCTAGGGAGCCACCTCAACCTGGCTAGTCTGGTCTACTTTGTAAATGCTTTTGCAGAGCTATCTTAAATTTCTCCACGGTACATCACATTGTGTTTCTGATGGTTTTAGTCAATGTTTTATATTTTCTTGGGCCCCGGACCTTCAAGGTGTTTTCTCTTGTTATTGCACGATTTTCATTTCACTAGTAATATTTTAGAGTCTTCCATGCTTGTCGTGCCAAGAGGGAACGTTTTTGAGTTTAGGTTGATTACCATACCTTCTAGGATTTCCCAGGTGTAAGTAATGACGTAAATCTTTTGTCTGCGCTCCAGGGATTATTTGCAGCGTAACTGTGGGCCGTGATATGTCTCTGCAAACATTGTGTCTCCATTTTCGGCCTCTCTGAAAGGTTATGTTAGCACAAAACAATAGTCAACTGGTGAGAGTATTAGTGTCTTAAAATGGGTCATCGCTGGATTTTCCTCTACCTTCTTGAAAGTTCACAAGACAGTGAGCCTTTTTTTTTTTTTTTTTTTTTTTTTTAGAGGCAGCTGGTATCTTGTGTTCTCTGAAGGTAAGGTTGTCAGACAGTATTATTCCGCGGTCTGTTACAATGCTGTTACATGACATGATATTATTCTGTACTTCATTGATTTTTTTTTATTTCTTCACCTGCCGCATACCGGGATGGAACTTTTCCCTGTTGAAAAGCATGTTTTCGGCACCCTTGCGAAAGAGTTTGTGTACGGCTTTCTGTGGTTTCTCGTTGTCTTCTGTTGATGAAGTTACATTACTTATTCTAGTATCGTCTGCTAAGGATGATGTAAAACTGTGCCTCGTGCCCTAGTCAGTGTCTGATACGAGAATGAAGAACAAAAGAGGTGTATGTATGGTTCCTTGAGGGACTGAACATTTTGCCGTGGAGGTACTGGAAACACCTTCCCCTATTTTGCGTACACCTAACGATAGTTTCGGAATTCTTCTACCCCCATAACTGGGTCTGGGACCTTACCTTACCTTACGTATACCTTGCGATGGTTTCGGTGGTCTTCTTTCCCTCAAGGACCAAGCTACCTTGTTGCTCCTCTGCTTAGTCTGGGTGTTAATGACCGCGATTCACTGATCTACGGAACCACGTAACCACCATCACATATGGCGGGTCTGGTACAAAGTACAGGTGTTTGGCTTAGACCGTTTGAATTTTTTTTTTTAACATCTTAAATGATGCAGTAAATATGATTGTTGTCAAGGTTGAGAACCAAAACCTGGCCATTGCATTGATCTATAGGCCACTAAATGGGAAGCTACAATAATTTACAGACGAAATATATATTTTCCTCTTGACCTCCTTCAAAACTCTACCTCAAACATGATTTTCCTTGGGAACTTCAACTTACAACTCCTATGATGGAGACAGGCAGGCGCTGTCACTGGAAGCAGCTCGGGTGAACTGCTGGTGATGTGTGCCTGGTGTAGTCTTGTGAGGTCTTAAACCCCCTTCACCTCGGGCTGGGTCCAGACTGCTGGACCATTTTGTCACTGGTCGACCAAGCTGTTGGAAGCCCCAGCCCGCAGGCTCACGTAGCCTCCACAGGCTGGCTAGCTGCAAAAAGTAGAACTATTTAGACAAGTTATCCTTCGGTCGACAAATAACAGAACCATCCGGAAGAAATAACACATTTAAACTACTCCTTACAAAGAGTGTGCATGTAACCTATGACATCACCATCTCAAACGCCCAATACTCTGATCACACGACCTGATTGAAGGAAAAGCAATTATGGATGCTAAACCGGCCGGGCAAAACTCGCTTAGTAGTACAATGAGGTGAATTGAGCATTATCAGTGTTGATAGAAAGAGAAAGAAAATAGAAGGATGTAATCAGTGAGATGTCTGCGAAACGATGGGAAACCCTGCTGGGTACCAGAACATCAGATGAGTGTGTCGAATGCATGACCACCAAAGCATTCCAGACATGCAACAGACATACGCCGAAGAGGAAGTAGTACAAAAGGTCTTACCGGAGAAGGAATCAGATTATCCTTACGTAGGAGATGTGAACGAATTGCAGATTTAGTGAAGGCTTAGCTTATCCGGCTGTGGAAAGACGTGTCAAACAAACTGACGTACCTAGAGCTTAAGTTCGGAATATCTTATGAGACACAGGAACAGGAAGATGAAAGAACCATACGTCAGGCAACATGAAATGCAAAATACATTTACCCATATGCAAAACAGGGACCACCAATTTCATTGGTCCGGTATGACCAGTTGGCACATCCGGGGATAATTGCCAGGATATGAGTGAGGTAAAAAAAACAATAGGAATCGGTAATCAATGAGCCAAAAACCAACTCAGAGCCAACGACCCAACCGACTTCATCCTAAACAGTAATCGATTTGTGTTGCATGTAACGGACATCACCGCCTCGCCACAGTATTTCGAGAAAGCCATTGAGAACGTGCCCATGCACTCTGCCCCTAGACCAAACTCCTTGAATTGTATTTATAAAGTAGTAGACAACACCTCACCTGTAAGCAGTAGATATCCCATGGACAAAGATTCTGGCATCATCTCAAGAGTTTGAGAATGACTCGCATCGCCCAACTCCATAAAAGCAATACACGCATTATTAGAATCTTTGAGTAGTCCTCTAAGGCTATGGACCTGAACAATCTTACATAACCGAGGACAACATGGTTTCAGGTTGGGAAGACCTTGCCTCTCTCAGTTGCTTGACCATTATGATTGGATTGCTGAGGTTCTGGAGAACACACACAGCGCAAACTTCATATACATAGACATTGTAAAAGCTTTCTTTTCTTAAGTGTGACCATGGTGTCATGACAAATAGATTGCCTAAAATGGGAATAACCTGTGACATTGGTGCATGGATATATAAGAAATCACATTGATGTAATTCAAGCCATTTTCCAACGCATCTACAGTATAAAGCTCTGTTCCCCAAGGAACTGTACTTGCATCCCTCCTCTTCCTCATTCTTACATCTGACATTGACCCGAACACTAGTCATTGTTTCATATCACGCCCTCTGCAAATGATACCTAGTGGTAGTAGAATAAGTATGAAATCACGTCTGGAGAAGACAGAAACTATTATCAGACGAGAGAGAGAGAGAGAGAGAGAGAGAGAGAAAATACCATTGGGCCACCGAGGATAACATTCGTGTTTCATTTGTGATAAGCTCCAACTCCTCCGGTATGGGGAAGATGAAGAAATCAAGAGCAGTACAAAAGACCGGACGGACACGGACACTGTCGTATCACGACTGAACAGTGTGAAAGACCTCAGAGTTATAATGTCTGGTGACCTCACCTTCAGCGTATACACAAGACAAACGCATAACTCTTTCTAAAGAAGATGGTGGAAAGACTTGTGGAGTTTCAGCACAAGAATGGAAAAAAATAAGAAAATGATAATACTTCAAGGAGCTAATGCTCTCACGAACAGAATGCTGCTGTGTGCTAACTTCACCCAACATAGCGGTCGAAACTGCAGAATTGGAAAGTCTTTAAAGATCTTTCACGTCCGGGGTTGACGCAGTTAAGGAAATATACTACCGGGAACGACTTAAAATCAACGAGGTTGTACTCTCTGGAGAGTAAACGAGTGAGGCATATCATCAACATCTCCACTTGGAAAATACTACTAAAAGGCTTGAAGGTCCTGGACCTATGCTCTTATAATTCCGTTTTGACGCCGACGGAAACAGATGGCTCGGTTACATATTGCCTCAAAAACCACAAGACGCGACAGGCACAAAGACAAAGAAAACACCTTCAACGTCCTGGCTCTTCAGCACACTGCCTGCAGCCATCAGCAACACTGTGGGATGCACAGTGGAGAAACTTAAGAAGCCTCTGGGTAAGTATTCACAAAGCGTACCAGATCAGCCGGGCTGTGGTGGCTAAGCTATGGGCCTGCGGGCTGGGACTTACAACAGCTTGGTTCGACCAACGACCCACCTCTGCAGCCTTGGTCCAGCAGCCCGAGCTCTAGGATAGAAGGCCCCCGAAGACTATTCCAGGTACTCCAGTCCGAGGACAGTGGATGAACGTTTACAAAGTGTCCCTGATCACCCAGTCTTTGTGGACGATACGAAGCCTGCGGCCTTTGATGGCCTGATTGATCAAAGAACAACAATGTTCAGTGACTCCAGACGGAACTGTAGAGGTAGAGAACAGCCTTTTGAATCGGGTGAAAGCAAACATGGAAGGTTATTGTGTTGACGTGTATAATGGGTTATATGTCACTGTGTTTTATTCAGAGATATCGTACCATTGTCACTTCATTAACGGTATCGTACAATTGTGTCACTACATCTTAGGTGTCCTAACAGCGAGTGTGACACTACGTCAGAGGTATCGTGCCAGTGTGACTTTACATCAGGAGTGTCGTGCTTGTGTTTACACTGCGTCAGGAGTGTCGTACCAATGTGACACTACTCCAGAGGTGTCATAACAGTGTGACATTACATCACAGGTGTCATGCCGGTGAGATACTGCTTTAGAGGTGTCATACCAGTGTGACGCTACGTCAAAGGTGTCATGCGAGTGTAACATAAGTGAAATATGACTGTGTATTTTTTTTTTTTAGATTTAGAAATGTTATTCAATTATTGTCATAATTGGTGACCTACGTGTACCACAGAAATTATTTTGATTGCTCGGTCATATTGCCATAGATGTTTAAGGTCATGAACACGATTTTACGACCCTTGAGCACAAAGATACGATCCTTAAGTAAGGATTTACCGGAGTTTGGGTTGAGAGTTACCTCCGTTTAAGGCAATCTGGTGCCACTGTGTGGGTAGCGAGTTACCGGGGAATTGGATAGCGAGTTACCTAATCATGGTGTAGATGGGAAATTGCCTGGACTTGGGTAGCGAGTTACCCCGGGCTTGGATGACGAGTTACCCGACGACGGTGTGAGTATTGAGTTACCAGAAACTGGATTGCGAGTTAGTGGAGAAAGGTGTGGGTAGCGAGTTACTTGCTTGGTTAGCAAGTACCCTAGGCTTGGATAGCGAGTTACCGGATCAAGATGTAAGTTGCGAGTGACTCGGACTTGGATAGCGAGTTCCCTTGGCATGGATAGCGAGTTACTAGACGACGTTGTGAGTAACGAGATACCTGGACTTGGAGAGCGTGTTACCTCGCTTTGGCATGACGTCAATTTGGAAGGAAAAAGCTCAAAAACTTTTGAGACTGTGATTCATCCGCGTGCGGAATGCGTCCATGAACAGCGTGGCTGATCGTCCAGAACAGCACTGATGCTTGGCTCCAGATCAGGATTTATGGAGGGGTGGTGTTTGGGGCAGGAAGGGCGGAGGGGGGGGGGTGTAAGAGCGGAACCCCCTCTTAGAACGAGGGTGAGGCAAGGGCAAGGCAGCTACGCTTAAGCCCAGCTCAAGCTGTAGTAGTAGTAGTAGTAGTACTCCCCCCCCCCCGGTGGTACCTGGTAAGGCACTAAATATACCTGGTCTGCCCTAGGTATTTTCGGTGGTGGGAGGGGACGGTGGGGTGCTGGGGGGGGGGAAGGAGGGGGGGTAAGTGGAGGGGAGGGGGAAGGGGGGAGGGTCGGGGGGGGGGGGGGGGATGGGAGGTTGGAGTAGAAGGGGAGGGGGAGGAGGAAGGAGACAGGTGGAGGAGTATGTGGGTAGGGGAGGGGAGGGGTGTGTGGGGGGGGAGAGGGGCGGATGTTTGCAGGAATCTTGAACGTCGGAAAGTTTTGAATGTCTGAGATTTGTTTCATAGTCACCGTGCCAATTGTCGCGAGTCCCCAGGAGACTGTGTCAAGTGTCGCGAGTCCCCAGAAGACTCTGCCAAGTGTCGCAAGTCCTCAGAACTCTGTAACAATTGTCGGGAGTCTTCAAGAGACTGTGCTAAGTGTTTGGAATCCCCAGGAGACTGTGCTAAGTGTTGAGAGTGCCCAAAAGACTTTGTTAAGTGTGGGAGTCCCCAGTAGACTGTGCAAAGTGTCGAGAGTCCCCAAGAGACTGTGACAAGTGATGGGGGTCCCTAGGAGACTATGCCAAGTGTCACGAGTCCCCAGGAGACTGTGCCAAGTGTTGGGAGTCCCCAGGAGACCATGCCAAGTGTCGCGAGTCCCCAGGAGACTGTGCCAGGTGGTGGGAGTCCCCAGGGGACTGTGTCAAGTGTTGGAGGAGTCTTCAGGAGACTGTGCCAAGTGTCAGGAGTTCTCAGGGGAGGTGGATATGCAACTTTTAACTTAAAACTCACAACACGTAGCTGTAAACCATGCCATCTCCAGCGCCTCTATGGTAAATAGCTCAGTCCTCCAAGGAACTGTACTTGCACCCCTCCTGTTCCTCATTCTTACAATATATCTGATACTGACGCAATCACGAGCGATAGTTTCATGTCATCCTTTGCTCGTGATACAAGAATAAGTGTGAAGATCACATCAAGAGAAGATTCGGAAAGGCTACATACAAAGAGACATAAACAAAGTCTTTTGCCTAGATAAGTTTCAGCTCTTTCGGCATGGAGGAAATGAAGAAATAAAAAACAACACACAATTCCGGACAGACACTATCATAAACCAGATTATTATTGTGAAAGACTTCAGAGTAATGATGTCTGCCAACATAACAAAACAGCAGTTGCCTCATGCAGAAGTCAATGGCAAGCTGGATCCAGCGGAAATTCAAGACCAGAAATGAAAAACCAAGGGTGATATGATTCAAGGAGCTGATTCTTTCACGAATTGAATATTGTTGCGTTCTAACAAGGCGGGTGAACTTGTGGGATTAGGAAGTATCCGAGATCTTTCACAGCTCATATTAATGTGGCAAAGGAACTAAATTATTGAGAACTGCTGAAATCTCTGAGGCTATACTTCCTGAAGAGTAGACTAGAGAGGTATATCATCATCTATACCTGAAAAAATCCCTGAATATATGTTTCCCAACTTACATTCGGATATAACACCTTACTAACACGACAGGCATGGAAGACTTTGTTAAACGCTGGCTTTGAAATCCAAAGGTGCGATAATGCACAAAAAACATATAGAACAACTTAAACATCCGTGACCCAAGACTCTTCAGCACCTTGCCATCTCGTATCAGAAACAGCATGGGATGCACGGTAGAGAAGTTCAGGAGTGCACTGGACAAGACCAGCTTGGCTGTGGGGGCTATGTAGGCTTGAGGGCTGTGGCTTCCAACAGCCTGGGCTCAGCCCGGGCTGCCGGGAGGAAGACCCCCGAAGACTTCAGGTATTTACCAGACAAGTGTTGGGAGTCCCCAGGGAACTTTTCCAAGTGTTAGGAGTCCCTCGGAGACTGTGACAAGTGTCGGGAGTCCCCAGGAGACTTTGACAAGTTTCGGGAGTCACGAGGGGACCATGACAAGTAACGGGAGTCCCTAGGGGAGTGTGCCAAGTGTCGGAAGTCCCCAGGAGACTGTGGCATGTGTCTGGAGGCCCCATGAGATTAACGAGTGTCGGGAGCCCCCAAGAGACTGTTGACAAGTGTCTAGAGTCCCTTGGGACTGTGATGAGCTGTATGCCTGGCGTAAACTTCGGGGTTTACTTACTGCCCCCACAGTTCGAGCTGGGCCCTAAGCTGCTTAGTTGGGTCGTTGGTCAACCAAACTGCTGGAAACGCGGCCCGCAGGCCCACTTGTAACCACCGAAGCCTAGCTGGTTAGGTTACACGTAGTAAATACTTAAGCAAGACCTCCTTAGATTTCTCTACTGAGTGTATCCCAGAATGTTTCAGATAGGTGCAGGCAATGCCCTCCTCAGTAGTCCTGGACTGGGATGATTAAGGATTTTTTCTTAAAGTGTTTATCGCGCATTGTAATTTTAGGGATAATACTTTACAGAGTCTATCGTGCCTGTCGTACCAATAGAGAATATTTTTTTGTGTGTTTAAGGTTGGAGGGGGGAGGGCCATGCTTTCTTGGATGTTTGTCTCCCGTCTGCGCTCAAGGGAGGATAGAAAACCTCGGTGATTTCAGTCGTTCTCAGTAGTTCAGTTCGTTTACCGGATCGCCACGAGAGATCTTTGAACACTTTTATTCTGCAGTTTCACTTGCCTTGTAGGGTGATGTTAGCACGTGGCAATGTTCTGTTTGTGAGTGTATTAGTGTCTTGAAGAGCGTCAATATTTAGGTTTATCCTCTCTTGTCTTGAAAGTCCGCAAGATCCAAGTGGGATCTTGTCTTGAAAGTCCGCAAGATCCAACATACCGTGATTTTGGAAAATGCAACTGTTATTACTCGGAGGTCTTCCACATTGCTCAGTCGTGATATGACAGTGTCTGCGTCCGTCCGGTGTTCTGTACTGCTCTTGGTCTCTCCATTCTCCCCACACCGGAGGAGTTGGAACTTATCCCCACTGAAGACCATGCTGTCCTATGTGGCCCAGTGGAAGGCTTTGTTTATATCTATTTGTAGTTTCTCAATGTCTTCTATTGACGATATTTTCTTGCTTATTCTTGTATCCGGAGGCTGCAGTTGTCTGTGACACTTTTGCGGGTCAATGTCAGATATAAGAATGAAGAACAGGAGGGGCGCAAGCACAGTTCCCTGGGGGGACTGAGCATTTTACCGTGGAGGCGCTGAAGATGGCCTGACTTACAGCGACGTGTTGTGATCGGTTATGTAAAACGTTGTGTCCCCGTATTTTCCAATTTTACCTGATTTCGCCATCTCAAGCCTTTTATGTTGCCACATTTAGTGATCGTTTTTACATAGTCTGCGTATCTCACGTCAGCATTTTATTTGTTCTCTAGAGCCTCTACAGTCTTATCAGTGGGGTCAAGCAGCAGATAGGTGTTACCCCCTAAGATAAAAAGCACAAAATAAAGAGAGATTCGGATACCAAGACTTTCCAACACATCACCTCCAACCATCAGAAACACGTTGGGATGGACAGTGGAGAAATCTAAGAGCACTGATTAAGTGCAGGTATTTACAGAGTGTACGAGAACAGCCAGGCTACGGTGGTTGCCTTACTTTACGTATACCGTACGATGGTTCTGGTGCTCTTCTACCCCCACAGCTGGGTCTGGGACCTTACCTTACCTAACCTAACCTTACGATGGCTTTGGAAGTCTTTTACCCCCACAGCTGGGTCTGGGATCTTGCCTTACCTTACGTATTCCTCCACAGCTGGGCTTGGAACCTTAACCTTGCCTTACGGATACCCATAGATTTGAAGGTCTTCTGTATCAACAGTAAATTTGCGCTTTTGTTCAATCAAGCTGTTGGAGGACTCGGTCCGTAGACCTGCGTAACAACGACGACATCCCGTCTTTTCTGGCAGAATGTAAATACGAGAAACATCATCTTAACCTGGGCTGATAATCGATGATTAAGTCAGAAAACTTAATTATTAAGTCAGTGAGGTTAATATGATGACAGACATGATAGGATCCTGGCTCTGAACGAGGTGATTAGATTAGATAAAAAGTGTAGCAATCCTTGGATGCTGTTGCGTGGAAGACTGGTAAACGTCTTGATGAACCGTGGCTGGTGTACGTGAGTACGGGTGGGCAGATACCAACAGTCTCGTAATGTATGTTGGGACGACCCTTGGATGTGTTGTCTTATGTGTGTTTATATATAT
>JAYMFT010062964.1:20000-29280 GCA_038088735.1 Panulirus argus | reverse complement strand
CTCCTCTCTCTCTCTCTCTCTCTCTCTCTCTCTCTCTCTCTCTCTCTCTCTCTCTCTCTCTCTCTCTCTCCGTCTGTTGGCGTGTATGTCTGTGTCTTCTGTGTGGGTCTGTATGTTTATTTCAGTGTCTGTCTGTGGGCATGTATTATTGTTTATATATATAAATGTGCGTGTGTGTGTGTGTGTGTCTGTGTCTGTGTGCCTGTGTGTGTGCGCGCGCGCGTTGGTGCCTGTCTGTATGTGTGCATCATTGTCTGTATCTGTGTGAGTGTGTGTGTGTGTGTTTCAGTGTTTGTCTGTGGGTGTGTATCTTTGCGCCTTTATGGGTCTGTGTGTATGTGTGTCTATGTGTGTGTGTGTGTGTGTGTGTGTGTGTGTGTATGTGTCTATCTGTGTCTGTGTCTGTATGGGGGTCTGTATATGTGTATATTTTTGTGTCTGTCTCGGTGTTTTATGTCATTGTTTGTTTGTGTATATGTTTGGGTCTGTCTTTGTGTGTCTCACTGTTTTTGCGTGTGTTTGTGTCTTTTTTAGGTTAGGTGTGTATGTGTGTGTGTGTGTGTGTTAGGCGTTTCTGTGTGAATATGTAGTTCATCTGTTGGTAACGAATATGGTTAACGAACTTGTCGCCATAGGTCAGCTGATTTAGAAGCGTGTGTTGACATGGATCAGCTGATAAGAGCGACTGTGTTGACATAGATCAGCTGATCAGAGCAAGGTTGGTGACATAGATCAGCTGATCAGAGCGACTGTGTTGACATAGATCAGCTGATCAGAGCAAGGTTGTTGACATAGATCAGCTGATCAGAGCAAGGTTGTTGACATAAATCAGCTGATCAGAGCGAGTGTGTTGACATAAATCAGCTGATCAGAGCGAGTGTGTTGACATAGATCAGCTGATCGGAGCGAGTGTGTTGACATAGATCAGCTGATCGGAGCAAGGGTGTTGACATGGCCTCAGCTGATCGAAGACCCCCCCCCCCCCCCACCAGCTCTCATGCTGTCTCTTACCGTCCAGCCTTCTCCTCCTGTCTCACTGTTAACTGTCCATATTCAAGGCTGGGAAATTACTTTTTTTTTTTTCTTTTAGCCGTCAGACGTCGCCTGTCTGTCTGTCCGTCCGTCCGTCTTTTAGAAGTTCAGGCCATCCTGAAACCCAAGGGTCGTTCCGTCATGCCCAAGGGTCGTAGCGCCGTGCTCCAAAGGTCGTACCGTCCTACTCAAAGGTCGTACCGTCATGCTCAAGGGTCGTACCGTCCTGTTCTAAGGTCATAATACCCTATTGGGGTGGGGGGGTCGTTCCATCATGCACAAGGGGATGATAGTTATTGATCAGAAGAACAGTGTCATCATCCTTGCTGGGAAATTATTCTGAGAGCCAAAATTACCTTCGCAAATTGGAATTCGCGAGTAAGGAGCACAGCAGCGTGGTGGCTTTATATAGAGCAAGCAACGAGCGAAATTCATAAACATAATACGGGAGGAGTTTCTTGGGAGGCAAGGAATTTCATAGAAATTTCTAGAATATTGACGAAATTTGATTCCGATAATGTTTTTACAGTGAATGCTTCCAAACGTGTGTGTGTGTGTCTGTGTGTTTTAGGCATTTCTGCAGATGTGAGTTTGTGTATGTGCGTGACGTCCAAGCCTGTGTGGATGTTTGCTTGTGTGAGGATTTCTGTGTGTGTATTTGTGTGTATGTGTTTAAAGAGAGAGAGAGAGAGAGAAAGTGTGTGTGTGTGTGTGTGTGTGTGTGACTTGGCAAGAGAGAGAGAGATTTATTGATCATTCATTGGATTCCTGTGGCTGACTCTTAGGCCCGAGGCCCTTATCATAGCCTTTGGCCCGTTTCCTCCTCCCGACCCTCCCCTGACCTGATGGTCCTGCCTCTCTCACGTCCAGATTCCCTACCGTATCCTTAAAACCTTGGACCCCTTGATGATACATAGTATCCTAGCCAGTCTAAGGTCCCTTTGCTATAGCCTTGAGCCTTGTGTCCCATGAGCTGACCTCGTCACTCCAAGGGCCCAGCTATAGCCTTAGGGCCCCATTATACGGCTGCCCTTGCTAGTCTATGGCCCTGAGTTTTCGACCCAGTCATGCTCAAGTCCTCGTCCTTCCAAGGGTTTTATTTTTTTTTTTTCACCGGCGTTCAGCCTTGGCTCCGCCCACGTCTCTGCTCCTCCTGTCGCAGGGTTCAGTGTGGCGGAGGAGCACTCCAGCACCCGTGTGTGGGCAGCGCTCGCCTCTCGCTGGTAGCGTCAGGCACGGACTCGACTCAAACCGGGTTGACCCCATCCCTTTATGACGACTCTACGGCGGCCCCCCGAGTGCGATAGCCTGGTTGCCCTTTGACCTGACGCCTTAAGGGAGGGAAGGAGGGGGAGGGTTCAGATGAAAGGCCAAGGGGGATCGTAAGGTCATCTTCAAGGGCTCGTGCCGTCGTGGTCAGGAGGTTATAAAGGTGAGGATGTGGCCCGTGTGGTCAGGATGGGGGACTCGGTGGTCGACTCGCCGTACTTCACCCATCAGTGACATTCATCTGATTGCAGAGGTCTCATCCGTCATCAGTCGACCCGCATGTCTGTTTGCCGAACTGTTAACAGATTTGTCCGTCAACAGTCGTATCTGAGTCCTCTGTCTACTATCCACGTATGAATCTACAGTCCGACCTACAGTCTGTGTATTATTCTGCGGTCATGTTTGTATTCTCTTCTGCATGACGATTTTTTTTTTCTTTTTTCTTTTTTTTACGATCGTGTCCATGCGGGGGCGGGGGTGGTGTTGGTGGAGTGGTTACGGCGCTTGGACACGGCCAATCTCGAAGCTCCCCAATCGATGCCCGTCTGAGAGTGGGAGGTGCCTACGTTGTTCACGCCATGAGCACGACGGTAAGGGCCTTGGGTACCTTAGCCTTTGCCCTTTTCCGACCTTCAGCCCACCAGGGTTAAGGTCAAAGGCCAGGACAGTCATTGCCAAAGGGTCGTATCTTTTTGTGCTCGAGGGTCGTACCGTGCGCCGTCGTGCTCAAAGGGCCGTACCGTCGTGTTTAGAGAGTTCTCGGAAACAGTGGGGCCGTAGGAACTAGCAAAGCACATTTAAGATTGATAAGCACCGGGTTCTGGGAACTGGGTGGTTGTGTTTACCTCCAGTGATATTATTCTACTCGGACTGATTGACCGAGGAAGTCGACGATTGCTGTTGGTGACGAGTTTGGTCATCAACTCGTTCCAACTGCCTCGGGGGGGCGGCTTCCGTTGATGACGCTTCTGTCCCTTGCAAGAACCGTGTTTGCCGTTGATGTCGCCCGTGCTTCCCTCTGTGTGTGTGTGTGTGTGTGTGTGTGTGTGTGTGGTGCATTGGTGGCTGTTTCTCTTCATATTACAGTCTCTAGTCTTTGTAATTTTGTTTTAATTACTGTCTCCTAAGATGGCGTCGTCTGTGTTATCCCTGTGGAGGTCACACACACACACACACACCACAGTGTCTCAGAACATCACTAGTTACGTCAGAGGTCGACCTTGACGGCTTAGGTAAGCCGCCTGGGTTGGCCGATGGCTTGTTCTGTCCTCGTCTGGTGTCAGTGACCTTTATCTACTTGGATCTTACGTTCCTGCGTGTTTGACTCGACTGTTTCTACCTTCTTTTAGTCACCACTTGGGGCTTGCGCGAGTAGAATAGTGACGCGTCTCTATCCTCGTGCCGTGTTGGTTTCTTTTAGCGCCCCGTTCCTCTCCCACACCCCAGAACACCGTTGGAGGGGATCCCCTCTTCCCCTCCCAAGAGCCAGGTAAGTAGCCCAGTCGCTCTCTGTGGCCCAGTAGGTCTCTTGGCAGTTGTCCCGCCAAGCCTGAGGGCGATGCCCCAAGCGTACCCGACCTGCTGGCTGAGTAGACCACAAACCCACTTGTAAACAGAAACTCCTCTGCCAGCCAAGGGGGAGGACATCGGGGGGTGACCCCACCACTTCCCTCTGTCTCCCCTCGGGGCGGGTGGGGGATGGGTGGTACATGCGAACGGGGAGAGGAGGGGAGGACAAGTCACTGGCCCCGTGGCCTTGTTCTCCGCATCTGACGGCGTTGGGGTCGATCTCCTCCCCAAGACTTTGGGGAAGCTGCTGCAGGAAGACTTAGAAAGCGTTACTTCCGGACGGTGTGTGACGCCTTCCCAAGTGTCGGTCTTCATCGGGTCTGCTCGTGTTGCTGTATCATAATTCCCTGTGCCTCTCCTCCTTATCTTCTTCTTCGTCAGAGACTGCTCCTGCTACGTTACTACTACTACTGCTACTACTATTACTACTACTACTACTACTACTACTACTACTATTAATACTACTACTACCGCTAATAATAATAGCAATAATAATAATAATATTGGTAATAATGATACGACTACTATTCTTCTATTATTACTACTACTAATACTTCTACTACTACTGTTACTAGCACTACTACTACTACTACTACTATACTACTACTACACCAGTGCAGGTGGGTTTGGTGTAATCCCCTCCCTCCAACCGGTTCTGCTGGTGTACCTTCCCATATCCCTGGCGTGGCGTGGCCTGGCCTCCCTTACAACCAGTTATAACGACCTTCCCCACCAAGCCTTTTGACTCCAGCTTTCTCTAGCTTCATCTGATCCCCCCCCCTGCCCCACCACGCCCAAGTACCTAGTGCCAGTGCCCTCTTGTTGCCTAGGGACCTGGGGATATAGTTAGCCAAAGACCTTACCTAACCTTCCCTAGAGGCGCGCTTCTTTTGTCTCCCGAGTGAGGTCTTTAATAAGGAGTTGTGGAGGGGAGGCTGGTAGGTACTACCCCTGGTTGGCTACTGGTCAGCCGCTGTCGTTAAGGGCCCGGCAGTGCCAACAGCAGTGGGGGTGATAAGCAGTGGCTCTCTAGAAGCTCCTGCAGGCGACGTGGTGCGACACTCACTGTTCCTTCGACGGAGGGCGTTGTTTTGACCAGGTGTTGGGCGGCGATGGGAAATGTCGCTGTTGGAGAGTGGGCAGTAGTTAAGGTTATTAGATGATAACAGTAGTGAGGATAATAATAGTAATGATAACAATAGTAATGATAATAATGAAAGATAGTTATATTATTATTATTCCTATTATATTATAATTATTATTATTATTATTATTATTGATATAATAATAATAATGAAAATGAAAATAATAGATAATAATAATAATTACTAATATTATTATTATTGTTATTATTATTATTATTATTATTATTATTATTATTATTATTATTATAGTAGGGGCAACTTACTAGTAAAGATGAAACAGTAGTGATTGCTGCAGCAATTTTCTGTAACGAAGCTTTGGCTTATGAATGTGTGTATGTGAACCTAATGCCTCCTCGACAACACTGGATTCGAACCATTACACCTAAATGGGAGCTGGGTATGCACAGATCCAGTCCGTGGAACAATAGAGATTCGAATCCTGGTGTCGAAGGTCACTGTGTGTTCTATGAAAGTGGGCACTCGTTGCACTGTGTTCTTGTATGAATGTATGTATGGATGTGGATGACCATATTCGCGGATGTATGTGGATGATCAAGACTCCGAACCCCAGCAACTACTGGCGGGATCGTTACCAAGATTTTTAGAGAGTTGTTTGATGGGGAAGAGAAATAAGTTAGGTGTTGCCAGGCGACCTTTGCCTTTATCGGACGCCCTTTGATGTTTGCCAGGTGACCTGCACTGTTGCCAGACGCCTTGTAGTCCTACCAGACGTCTTGTAGTCCTACCAGACGTCCTGTAGTGCTACCAGACGTCCTGTAGTGCTACCAGGCGTCCTGAAGCGCTGCCAGACGTCCTGATACGCTGTTAGACATCCTGTAGTGCTAACAGACGTCTTGATACGCTGTCAGACATCCTGTAGTGCTACCAGACGTCCTTATACGCTGTCAGACATCCTGTAGTGCTAACAGACGTCTTGATACGCTGTCAAACATCCTGTAGTGCTGCCAGACGTCCTGTAGTGCTACCAGACGTCCCGATAGGCTGCCAGACGTCCTTCACTGTTGTCAGACGTCCTGTAGTGCTGCCAGACATCCTGAAGCGCTGCCAGACGTCCTCAGAATAAGGCGAAGCAACCCCGGTGTTCCTCTACTTCAGGCGTTATTGTTTTGCTTTCGTGGGGTTTCCAAAAGAGAAATCTAATGGACATATAGCATGGATCCCTGTGTGTGTGTGAGAATGAAGCAGGAGTATTTAAATCCATTACGTTTCGACCAGAGGCCGTCTACAGGGAGACTGCGATGCAAAACCAACACTTGTTCATTTTCTCCCAGTTAGCTATGTTGAATCCCAGGAGCCGGAAGTGTTTGGGCAGCAGGCAGCGTACATACACTTCCTGCTGACCCACAAAATTCAAGGCCTTGGCTCCGGACGCCAACACTGCAGGTCTTATCATGGGGACCTCCTAGTACTCGGTGGGATGACAGAAGGACCTCCCGGTACTTGGTAGGATGACAGAAGAACCTCCCAGTAGTCGGTAGGATGACAGAGGGACCTCCCAGTACTCGGTAGGATGACAGAAGGACCTCCCGTTACTCGGTAGGATGACGGAAGGACCTCCCAGTACTCGGTAGGATGACAGAAGGGCCTCCCAGTACTCGCTGGGAATGACAGGACCTGAAAGTACCCGGCAGGAAGACAGAAGGACCTTGTACTACTTGGCAGGAAGATGGAAGGAGCTTTTAATATTTGGCAGGAGAGGCCCTAGGGCGGCCTGAGGTCCCCGTCTGGAAGGGCAGGGGTGTGCCAGGACTAACGCTGGTGCCAAGGGGGGGGGGAGGGGAAGAGAGGAGGTACTTACCAGGGTGCTTGTGCCAGGTATCGGGAATACCAGTTGGTGAGTCTGTCTACTAGGGAAGGAGGGATCGCCAGAAGGAATCACTAGGGAGAAGAGAGGGAGAGAGAGAGAGGCATTCACAGTGGAGGGAGTGCCAAAAGAGATGAGAAATCCAAGGGAGGCTGGGAGTGCCAGGGAGAGGAGGTGGAAAGTGAGAGTATTGGGGCACTGCATGACGAGGGTGCCACAGTGCCAGACCATATATGAGTCGTGTCGGGATCCGGTGTCAGGAGGGAGGGACAGGGTACCAGGGTGTGGTACAGTGTACCCATTATGGGGATAGGGAGGTGATCTGGGTGCCAGGGTGAGGTACAGGGAGCCAGGTAAAGAGACAGGGTGCCAGGGTGATGGAGAGGATGCCAGGGTATGGGTCACGGTACACTGTGGTATAGGGATCACGGTACAGTGGATAGAAACACGGTACAGGACGGTAGAATGGTTAAGGACACGGTACAATGGATGGAGACGCGGTACAGTAGTTGAGGGTCTACGGTACAGTGGATAGAGACACGGTACGATGGTTAAGGATATACGGTACAATGGATGGAGACACGGTACGATGGTTGAGGGTACACGGTACGAAGATTGTTTGGGTTGCCGCCGTTGCTTGATGCAGCAGTTCTGTGGTATTGATCTGTTTGGTGTAGGTACAGAGACCACTACATACTAAGACCACTGTAATACCTGGGCACTGATTAGGACTACCTACAGCGACCAGTCAGTTGATCATCTCATTCTTACATTATCTGTTTATATATTCATTTATCCATTTTTTTATGTTTATTTATTTACTAACTTGTCCACTACAAATACCTCTGACAGTTGGTTTATCTACCTACCTACCTACCTACCTATCAACTTACCTGCCTACCAACCTACCTACCTACCTACTTATCTACCTACCTTCCAACCTACCTACCTACCTACTTACTTACCTACCAACCTACCTACCTACCTACCTACTTATCTACCTACCTTCCAACCTACCTACCTACTTACTTACCTATCAACCTACCTACCTACCTACCTTCCTACCTACCTACTTACTTACCTACCTATCTGTCAGCGTATTTTACTTTCCCTTGCCATCTCCTACACTTAGCACTGCATGTTCCACTCCACTCTTCTTGATATACTCCACTTTCCAATCTGGTCCAGTCCACTCATCCACTTCATCCGTTCTAAGCTTACCAGCTGGTCCACCAGCCAGCTGGGAGACTCCACCCACCAACTGGTCTTTACACCCACCAGCTGGACAAATCATCGTACAAAAGATGGGATATTACCGTCCACATTGGGATGTTATCGTGCCTGAGGTGGTGAGATATCGCACCCACGGGTTTTAAGCTGTTGTGCACAGGATGACAAGTTAACGTACACGAATATATAAGTTATCTTACACAGGGTGATTACCGGCTTTACAAACGTATGGTGTTCCACATATATTGGTTTGGCGATGATTCACAAAGGTATTTATTCATTGTATGTAATAGGTTAAGTTGTGGAATACACAGTAGGTAAGTCATCTTACCCAAGGGTTCAGATATCGTATATGAATGAATTAGATAAGTTATCTGAGTGTCAGAAGTGAAGGGAGACAGGGAGGGAGTGACAAAACACCAAGGAGACAGAAGCACGGAATTAAAGAAGGTTTGAGTTATTTGTGGGTAAAGAAAAAATTCAGGAGGGTGAGAGGCGTGCAGGGAATAGACTAAATTCAATCAAGTGTGGTGGGCTGGGGGCAACGTGCTGTCTGTAGGCTGAACCAGGAAATATGAAGTGGTCGAGGTAAAGCGTGGAACGCTCTGTGGGGCTTGGCTGTGGATGATGGCTCGGCTTCGTATTAGGTGCAGCATGCACGACAAGGTAGAGGGGGAGGAAATGAGGCCATTGTTTGTTTATTCCTGACGCTCCATCGCTAAGGCAGGAGTAGCAGTCGTGTATAAAGCAGGAAAAGACGAATAATTTGTATTATTATTATTATTATTACTATTATTATTATGGTGATTATTATTATTATCATTATTATTATTATTGTTATTATTATTATTATCAATATTGTTATTACTATTATTATTATTATTATAGTTGTTATTATTATAATTATCATTATTATCATCAAGAATCTGGTATTAAAGCCACCGTGCCCAGTGGAATGAGGCAGTTGCTTTACTTCGGCAAAAATTTATTGATGATGGCTTGACCTGTGCCAAGACACACTGCTGGTTTTTTATTGGCAAGGTCACAAAAGCAGGGCTCCCAAACGTTTGATGTGAACAGCGTTTATCTCTCTTTTCTCTCTCTCTCTCTCTCTCTCTCTCTCTCTCTCTCTCTCTCTCTCTCTCTCATAAAGATTGCAGGTGGTCACGACCGGTTATTCAAGGAGGTTTATTACAGTGGTGAGAGAGCC
>JAYMFT010062964.1:0-15000 GCA_038088735.1 Panulirus argus | reverse complement strand
TGGGCCAGAGACACACGGCTCGCCTCGCCCTCTCGTTACAAAAGTAGGTTGGCCAGGATGGCACGGCGATGCGTTTGCAGGCCTCTGTACAGAATTGAGGTTGCGGTGTGGTACGTAGACAGGTGGCGACAGGAGAATGAGCGGTGAGGCATTCGTAGTCAGGGTCGGGCTGTGACAGAGGAGAAGATAAGATTTAAAATCCCTTGAGCATTAGGATCAGATTAAGAAGAAGAAGAAGAAGAAAAACAAAAGGGGAGTGGGTCGTCAAACCCAAGAGTCGTTACTCTCGTGCTCTTAGGTCGTACCGGCGTGCTGAAGGAGTCGTGCCGGTCGTGCTCTAGATGTTGAGTTGTACCCACGAAGTCGTTTAGGAGTGAAGGAAATTGTACTGTCGGATGTTCCTGAAAAAAGCTGAAAAACATTTGCTTCTTCGTCACCCTGGCTTAACCTTAGCACAACATGGGTATAGCCCCACACCAGCTCCCCCCCCCCCCCCCCCCCCCCCCCCCCCTTCACAGGCTGATTATATAATTACACAGTGGGAACCCCCTCCGCCCCCCCACCCCACCCCGCCCGTGGCAGTAGGAGAGAACGTCAGTATCGTTAACGAAACGGGAGGTGCGGTGAGCGCTACGCGCTAGCCCTGCCACAGGCGAAAAAAAGTTAAAAACGAAAAAAAAAATCACGTACGGATGAGTGACATATGCAAATACGAGAGGTTGTGTGGTGGTGAGATGTGTCTCGTCCCTTCCTTCCCACGACGATTCGGTCGCGTGACCGCATATGCGGTCCCCGGACCGCCTCTTCTCCCCATACCATTTGTACTTTTAAAAGAGACGATTTTTTTTTTTTTGGCGTCTCAAATTGAGTATGACGGTACGACCCTTGAGCACGATGGTACGTACGACCCCCTGAGCGCGACGCTACGACCCTTGAGCACGACAGTACGACCATTAGGTGTAATGGCCTGACCTTTGACCTGGCGCTGAAGGATCAGACCGGAGACCAACGCTCTTGTACCCGAGGATAGTACCGTCGTGCTCAGGGGGGTCGTATCGTCGTGCTCAAGGGTCGTACTTTCATACTCAATGGTCGTACCGTCGTGCTCAGGGGGTCGTAGCGTCATACTCAAGGGGTTCTTTCTAAAATACATAGAAAAATTTCATGACCACATCTTCCCTTTTGTTAGGAGAATAGGAAAAAAAATTATTCTTTATAAATTCGACAAATCCCTTCAGTTTAATGCAGACGAGTCACTGAAAAGGATTCGAACCCTCATTGCGTTCTTTAAAGACTCAGGCAGAGGAATCTGATCCCTTCTGATCCCTTCGTTACACCTTTGTGCAGTCGTCTCGTGTTTTCACTTCGAGCCTCGCTATCGCTGACGTCTCCTGATGACTGAGGCGAATTCACAGAAGAAGAAACAAGAGAGAAAATAATGGTCAGACGAAACTATGGTGATAAGGTCCACGGAATTTAAGAAACAAAAGAAGAGAGAAGAAATCTGTGGAATGACGGCATCATGGGTAACCTTGGCGGTAACTTTGGAGTAATCTTCTTGATGGTCAGATTACTGGAGTCGAGGTACTGCGTCTTGAGCGTCCTTGTCACGCAGACTCCGTACTTCCCACGGCTGTTGGCGACGCACGTTATTGTTGTCGGGCCTGTTGGCAGACCTATGTTGGCAGGGCCACCCGGCGCCAGACGTTGTCAGGCTATTGTAAGGGACGTAATATCTTTACATATGCTGTTAATGCTATTTAACCCAATGAGCATTACGGTACGACCCTCGAGCACGACGGTACGACCCTTGAGCACCGCGGTACTATTATAATCCCACTGAAGGAAGGTGGACTGTATCTCAGTGAAGGGAGTTACAGGGAGGCTTGTCTCCCAGCGGAGGGAGATACAGGGAGGACTGTCTCCCGGTGGAGGGAGTTACACGGAGGCTTGTCTCCCAGTGGAGGGAGTTACAGAGAGGCCTGTCTCCCAGTGGAGGTAGATACAGGGAGGACTCTCTCCCAGTGGAGGGAGTTACAGGGACTCCTTCCTGCCAGGGAGGTGTACCATCCTTAAAGGCATCAAAATTTATTAGACGTAACATCTCTCCTTTCCCCTCCTCCCCTCTCCAAAGACCTTTACGGTATGGCTCAGGAGGAGGTCTTCTTCTTCTTCCCACGAGAAGACCCTGGGGGGGGGGGGGATCTCCCTCTCGGATTCGTGTCCGGACCGCACTCGGAATTTGCTCTTGGCTGCGCGTGAGTGACGCGGCCGTCAGTCACTGACTGGGCTCGGCTGAACGGACGGACTTCGTCCTCTCTCTCTCTCTCTCTCTCTCTCTCTCTCTCTCAGTAGCGTAATAAAAACACCAGTGTGAGCCCAAGGTCACTACTACTACTACAACAGCTTGGCGCTCATCGGGCGCTCCGGGAGTCTTCTGCCACACCCGCGGTTGACGCTTACGCCTCGAAATAATCATATTTTTTTCCTGTCGTCATTTTTTTTTTTCCCATGCCATTTTGTCCCGTCAAGCCAGGACTCGTGTAAGTGGTCAGCGAGATAGGATCATACCCGGCCAGTCGGTTCCAAAGGCGTAAAGTCGTGTATTATTACCGCTACCATCGCCACTACGCCCGCTGGGTACAATAGGATGCATTCTTGGCCCGATGGAGGAGTTCCGTGGAAAACCTGCCTGACCTTCCCGACTGAAGGAGATGCTTCGTCGACCTGGTTCGATGTTGAGAGAGAGAAGAGAGAGGAGAGAGAGAGAGAGAGAGAGGAATAATGTATAGGTGTTTCATTTTGAAAGCAAGATCGGTATATATCGGAAATATGTACGTTATGCACGTATATATATATATATATATATATATATATATATATATATATATATATATGTGTGTGTGTGTGAGAGTGTGTGTGTGTGTGTGTGTTTGTGTGTGTAGATACAGCATGTGTTTTATACAGAGTCATTGTCTAATAAAAAGTTAATTATTCCTGAACGATTGACATTGAGATGTCCTGAGCCAAGTGAAGGCAATCCTCTCCATTGTCTTGGTCAGTCCGAGGCCGAAGGAGAGTGAAATGTGAACTGTTAAATCTTGTAAACATCTCTGAAGGTTTTCTTTTCCTTTTTTTTTTTTTGTAAACAGGTGAGTGTTGTACACGTGCAGCAAGAGATGTGCTTAACGGTGTTTGTAATTATTGTTTGCATGTTACGACGAGGAGGAGGAGGGAGGAGGGAGTTTTTACACTCGTGTTGCCCCGTCTTTTGACACTGGATATGTGTTCTGTATGTTTACTCCTGTTTGTTTACACACACACACACACACACACACACACCAGCCTAAACCAAGTACCCATTTATCGACCTCCCCATCCACCCGCGAGGGGAAGACGAGTACATGGGTTGGGTGTGGGCCGACTGCCACGCCCAAGATTTGAAACCCATGCGGACAGCCATGCAGAGACTCACGGTCGGTAGCGCTGACCACTACACCACGGAGGCCCAGGTGTGTGTGTGTGTGTGTGTGTGTAAAGTTACTCGGGATCATATCTCGTTTACCTACACGTAGTATAGTAAGGTTACTTTACGTAAGTATACTAGATACATCCCCGAGTGTATAAGTCGTATCTCCTGGTTTACTCTGGTGTTTTGATGCGTCAGGTGACCAGTCGTGAGGGGGCATAGTGCCTGTGTTTATACCACTGTGGTGGTGTGGAGGGTGGTGGAGAGGCCGCCAGGTGGAATGCGTTGTGACCTGGTGAGTCAGGTGGATTGATCGGCCCTTACCTTGGGTGGATGTGTAGAAATGTGGTGTTTATGGTGAGCATGAATGTACCACCCTTGAGTAGGGAGGTACATGACCAATTGGGCATGATGGCATGCCTGGGCACTTTGACCTGACCCTTTAAAAGGGTCAGGTCAGGTCAGGTCAGATCAGGTCAGAGGCCTGACCAGCATACCGAAGGGTCGTACCGTCGTGGTCAAGGGGTCGTATTGTCGTGCCCAAGGGTCGTACTGTCGTACTCAAGGTGCCAGATTACAGGAAGCGACAGTCGGACACCTGAGTCTACAGAGGGAACACAGCAGCTCATTCGTTCGTAACGCGAAAGGAACTCGGTGTTCTCCTTGTACTCCTGCTGGAGTCGACACAGTCCGAACACTTCGTCGATAGATTCCCGGAGACTCGGGGAGATCCGTAGCCAGAGGCAGGACCCTGATGAACACGTCGCGTGACGATATGTAAATGTGACGCGCGCCTGGATGGATTTAGGACACTTTGTATTTCAGAGTGTTTGCTGTTCTGGGCCGTCGCTGGCCCCAGCGTGCGTTCGTTATAACCTGCTTTAGATTTAGGGTCACTGGGGCCCTTGAGCTACTGTCGATCCGCTGTGATCGTGTCCTGGGTGGCTATTGGTCACGGGTCTTTGTATGCTGGATTGCTATTCGTCTGGGGTATTTGTATGCTGGGTTGCTATTGGTCTGGGGTATTTGTATGCTGGGTTGCTATTGGTCTGGGGTATTTGTGTTCTGTGCTGCTATTGGTTTAGCCAAGTGGCCATTTGTTTATGTAAAAAGAAAAAAAATCCCAGGGTAGCTGAGGACCTCCACACTATCTTCCTAGAACTAGTAGTTGGTAGACGGGTTCTCCCTGTCGCTGAGGTGGCATCCTTCCTCCTCTTGTGGTCCCCCCTACATGCTCTCTCTCTCTCACAGACAAATGTTTACACTAACCAGAGTCGGTAAATAACAGAGTATTGATACTTTGTCACCTTATTTTAGTAGATTTTTTCCGAATTTACTTTCGCTCGAGGATGTAAGAACATAACTACTTTTGCCTTACTCTGGTCAAGATTTAAAGTATAAAAGTGAAATTAAAAATCTCCAAATAGTATCCCTAAATTGGGTAATATTACTTCTTTGTAACTTGCACTTAACACACATAGAGGCAGCACAGCGTCCAGATACCTATAAATCTTACGAAAGCCGATTAAACGACTTGAATATAATTACCTTAGGAAATAGAAGGTTCAGAAGTGATCCAATACAAGCATTCAAAGTTATCAAAGACTTAGATAATCTTGATATAACAAGGTACTTAAAGACTTGATTCATCTGATTTCACTCGTAGTAATGGATACAAACACGTGGGCAAACGTTTTACCTCGAATGAGGCGAAGTACTTCTTCGACAGGACTGTTAACATACGGGATGGCTTACCAATCAGACCGGTTTTGCAATCGGTACATTTAACAGACACGTGATAACTGCATTGTGTAACGGTATCAATGTCTCTTGCAGAATCGTCAACGGACCCTCCGCTCCCGCATGAACTACAGGGTGTCGAAAAACCCCCCCGGCAGAGCGTATAGTCATGGTTGCAACGCCTCTCCTCCCGTAAGGCCCCCATCTCAGGTCCCTCTAAGCTCCTCGCGACCCGACACACACACCGATCCTTCACTTGAACCCGTACGCCAGGTTGTCCCTGGTAGCCACATCTACGATCCTCCACTTGAACCCTTACGCCAGGTCCCTGGTAGCCACATCTATCCTAGTTTCCCCTCTTACCAACACAGCCTACACACACACACAAACACACACACACACACACACACCAGAATAAGCCTTTCCCCCTCTCAAGTACCTAATATTGTCCTCCTGGCCTAGACCCACTTGGCCCACGTCCTTACCCTTGGCCGCAGGCCCAGAGGTCAGAGATGGCCCCTGGCCCCCACGAGGAACCACTGCTGGGGAAGAACCACCACCACGACCACTGTCAGCGCCTCCTGCACCAACAGGAACCATGTCGACTCCACGTCACAGCCATCAAGAAGAACACAGGTGCCCCTCTACTTCTTAAGAACTGGTTAATGTTAACGTCAGGAACTTTTGACACTGGTGTAATGTTCTCTTTTAGCTCCAGGTAATTAGTGTAGGTAGGTGATGAGATTCCCTTCTTTCCCCGGAATTCATCTCGCTAAACATAGCCTTCGATGAAGACACCTTCCCTTGCGACCACTCTGTAGAAGTTCTGTTTATGTCGTGGGCGAGGAAGCGCATCTTCCGCTTTTACACAGATACATCTCGCGTCGTAAACATCTCCTCTGGAAAATGTTCTTTGCTTCTGTGCTTGAAGGCAGTGTCGTGCATCAGCCAAGGTATGGTTCGCCTCTCATGACCCAAATCCAATTTTCTGATGATCAGTTGGACACTGTTTTAAGACATACTTGTAAAATGGATGGTAATAGTTAGGTCTTGTATTGCTTCACCTTAGTTTCTTAAGCCGTTGGACTAGCCACTGTCACAGCATGTCAAGGTCTGATTACATACACACGGATTGTTACCCTTGCTCGTGTTCTCCTTCATAGACATCGTCCGAAGACATTTTCCACTATGGAGAAACAACAGCGACACCAGTACACAGGCCTTGGGCACGCCACTTAGTTTTACCCTGTCGAAAAATATAAAAAACACCTCAGGCGGATCCCCTGCTCTCTGCTAGGAAGGGAACTCTCGGTTTATTTAAAAGTAATCCCCAGCTCCAGTCTAGAAGTTTAGATTTATATCAGTCTTCCGCTATAAAGATTACTAAAGGCTCTTTCACATGTCATAAAAAGAAGGTCATACCAATCCCATCTATTTCCTTGATGTTCAGCCTCCCATGTATGATGTTGCCTCTTAGTCGAATACTTCCTGCAGCCTAAGAAAATCATCCATTACTTTCCTGATTGTCTTTTCTTGCAACTTAACACACAACAAATGTGTGCATATGCAAGCACGTTCCTGCGTCTGTCTTAAAAGAGTCGGGACTAAATTGCATTCCTAATAACGTTCAGTGCAATTTTTTATTTAAGCCGTCCTTGAAGATGATATTTGTGTCACTTAAATCCCCAGATTGGTCCTAGTAAGAAGTTTGTGAATATATTATGGTTTGGATCAACTTCGTCGTACGTCTGGTAGAGGAGTGGACGACCGCACCACTGAGCGGCGCCCCTGTTGCCAATCACCCGGTAGAAACTTTCATTTCTTTTATACATTACGCGTCAGAGAAGACCAGAGAACGGTTACGGATACCATACCAACTCGTATTTAAGGCGATTTATCTCCACTGTTATAAATATACCCAGTCCCTTGCCACTCTGATGACCAAACCTTACTGGAATGGCAAACTTCTATAGTTCATTTTTTTTCATGATTTTATAAATATGAAGACAGTAGGCCTTGTGCGAGCGCGTAGGCGAGAACTGGCAGGTGTTGGCGTAAACTCAGATGTAGACACGCCAGGCTGAAGCGTAAGGGAAGGTGTGTGTGTGTGGTGAGGGTCGTGGGTCGTGATTGAGTAACGAGATATAGTTGGTGGTTTAAAGTCCCACCTGGTTGGTCATATGATACTGTAAGTACGCTTCCTCCTCGCTGAATAGCGCCAAGGACATTGTTAAGAGGTCTCAGGACCTATGCATTTTCTGTCATTTGGCAGTCAAAAGATATCTGTACACTCTTATGATTGGCTGTTTGTGCAGTGCGGAGGAGTCTTATACACTTTTAACTCGCTCATATGTGTGTGATTATTATTTATGTTACACTCGTGATGTCCCTTCTTATAAGCTTGTTTACATGTGCCATATCGTTATTCTTGCACACACACACACACACACACACACACACACACACACACACACTTTCTCAGCAGCCTAAGCCAGCTACCCAACTATCGACCTTCTCCAAGGGAAGGATAAACAGCTGGGTTGGCTATGGTCTGAACGCTACGCCCAGGATTCGAACTAGGGTAGGCCCATACGTGAATCAGGGTCATTGATGCTAACCACCACACCACGGAGACATGTAAATGTCTGTGTGTATGTATTTACCTATTTTTACTGTACGGGGAGGGAGTTTTACACTCGCGGGACCCCGTCCTTCGAAGCGTCTCTACTGTCATACAACTTTGGACTTTCGTAAGTTGTCCGCAACGAGGATTCGAACCTTTGCGCACGATCCCGGGCGACACTGACCGCTACACCACGGAGGTCATCATTTACTATGTCTTCGTCCAGTTTCTTCCTGCCTGGTACATTGTCAAGTGCTTTATAGCAATCGGGATACAGACAATCCACCAAGCCTTCCCATTCGTCTTCAAACAGAGCTCACTCTTTCGTAGAAGTTTATAAGAGGTTCGTTACACAAGGCCGCCTTTCCCCGAAACTGTGTTCTCTCTCACTCTGGTATAATTTATCCTCTGCAAGAAGTCGTCCGTCTGCTTTCTGGTTATCCTTTCCGGTACTTTGCGGACCACACTCATCAGGGAGACTGGTCTGTATTTCAACTTCTCTTCCCTATATCCTTTCTTATATAAACAGGTAATACCCTTGCCCATTTCCGCTCACCTAACAGTTTCTCTTATTCCGCCGACATCTTCCTATTGTTGTAAGAGGTTTGTCAAGTGTGTGTGTTTATGTGCAGTATATCGCTGTGGACCCGTTTTCATTGCGGGAAAAGAAGGCCAACTAAACTGGAATCCTTTCTCCATTTTCTTTTTCGAATTTTAGTTCACAGACACGAAAACATATGCAGCAGTATTATTTACAGCACATTAATTAAGACAGAAGGTTTCAGGTAACTGGTTTGTGAGGTACATAAACTCTTTATTTGTTCTGCTGTTCAAAACTTTTAAACTGTCCGTATTGGCTGCAGAAAATATAACATTAGTGTCTCTTAGCGAAATTCATATCGTGTTTCTCTTGATATTGTAAATATTGTCACCTCGTCAACCAGTAGGACTCTCCCATTGATCTAGTGGTAATAACCATAACGTATGAAAATATTTGGATCGAAAATAACAGTAACCAGCAACTGTTGAGCACGACGGTAGGACCATTGAGTACGACATCAATACGATCCGTGTGTGGTGTACATAAGCAAACGCTGTGGCTGCATCGCCGCGTGAGGCCAGGTGTCGGAGCAACTTAAACCATTCCTTGATGTTTTGTAAACATTGCGATGCAAGTGAAGGCGCAAGCGGCGATACAACAACACTGGCAGGTTTACTTCGTTGCTTAAACACACACACACACACACTGGATGGGGCCCCATGAGGATAATACTCTCACCCAGTAAATTAAATTGTGCAGTTACATATACACACACGCGCGTATGATATTGTGAGTATGAACAGAACGCAGAAGTTAAAAAAGTTGTTTGAGATGTTTAATATATGGAGACCCAAGGGTGTAGAACTTCCCCCCTGACAGGACATATTGCATTACTTATGGGGGTCTTACAGTAGTAAGGATGCCTCCCCCTTATACACAAGTAGGCAATAACTCACACACAAACACGAATCACATTGTGCTGTGGCTTGCAAACAGCTTCCCGCTTACACTCGTTCAGTTCCGGGGGATACAAGCATCAACAGACACCTTTTTAGTGACAAAACTGCACGATAAGCTTCTTTTTATCTTTTTTTGTGACATTTTATGTTTTCCTTCACTTGGCCAGCTCTTCAAAGAATCGTCTGTGCATCCTAATCTTACTTAGCTTTTTGGGCTAGGTTGTGCCATCAATATTTTGAGCCACACTCACTGTTTTTCTGACGAGGACGAATCAACATATATTCGACTTGAAAACTTCAGACTCACAAACTCAACTTGGTATCACCCCCCGAACTATTGTGCTCGTCAATTTTTGTGCTCACACTTTGCATTCCGCGTTTCATTTTCCAAAGTTCTATATTTCTATCCATGTTGGTTTCTAAATTAGACGTATGCATCATAATCTAGGAAAGTTCATACAATATAATTTGAATAAACTGTTCCATTCCTTCATTTCAAAATCCCTTAATTTATTTCATTTTACCTCTATCCTTATCCAGAATTACGCCATCAGTGAGGACTCAAAATAACCAGTGTTATGCAACACCTCGTCCGACCGGTCCCAGAGGCATCGCGTAGCATTAGATTTCTACAACTCTCCGTCGACGACTCTAGACTTTACTTCTTAAATTTTGCAAGAACTTATGCCAACCCAGTATTGCGCACAATTGTTTTTTCAGTCAACCTCATAAAACAATCCCCAAGTGATGCTTATTTCAAATATATATATATATATATATATATATATATATATATATATATATATATATATATATATGAGCGAGGAAAATGCTTAGATAGTGATAGAGGAGTGGTCGAATGGAATAAGCTTTGAGAAGAAATGGCAAATTCTGAGAAGATTTAGGATATTATTGTATGATAGGAAAAAAATGTACGATCCCTGTTAAGCACACAGCATGCGCACTGCGCAAGGCAGGAGAAGATTCATAACAAAAACTAGACCATGTTCTCAAGGTTTATTCTAACGTGTTTTATTCATATTTCATTACTGTGTAACCTGTTTACGTCGGCCTTGGGTAAGATGTTCCGCCCTTTCTTACACACACACACACACACTTGATCGCCGTTTCTCGCATTAGCGAAGTTGCGCCAGGAACAGACGAAGAAAGGCCGCAGCTACTCAAGTCCATTTTCTATGTCATGTTTAATGCACAGAAACCACAACTCTCTGTCCATGACTAGGCCCCACTGACCTTTTCATGGGTTACCCCAGACGCTTCACATGCCCTCTTTCAGTCCGTTGACAGCACGTCAACCCCAGTATACGCATCGTTCCAGTTCACCCTATCCTTTGCAAGTCTCTCACTCACCTCCATATATATATATATATATATATATATATATATTCCCCCAATTATGCTCTTCTTGAAAGAAAGCTCAGTTTTATAGGTAAGTCTTAAAAGAAGGTTGGAAGAACTAATTTCAGCTTCTCAAGTGTTTATAGGAATAGTGAAAGACAGTAGACGAAAAAGAATTCCACTGCTTCGCTGTACGAGAAAATGAAGGCATCGTAACGGTCAGTCCCCTTGTGGCTGGTCTCCATATATATACCGCGGGACTCCAAGGTCTTAGGGTGTGTCAAACGCAGGCAACTAACTAGGAGCAGCGACCGAGATAGTACATAATAACAGTGTAGATACTAAATAATCTGGAAGTTTATAAAAAGTCAGGTCCACCTCACAGTTATAATGACTAAAATTCGACGTTTTGCTTAGCATATGAGATAGAAAAAAAATCATTCGAGATAGAAACAAATAAATTGCAATGTGTTGGTATGTGGGAAACTACACTGACTTGTGCCAACAGGAGGCGGGAAATGTTGGCACTGGTCCTACAGGCCTAACGTCACCACCGTTTACTTAGTTTCCTTTACTTTTTATCGTCAGAAATGCGCGATGTCTCCCAGACAGCACGCAGTGTGTATTTTTATTTCATGTTCACATTGCTCGTCTGTGTCGATTGAGATATTGTTTCTTTTACAGCGGACCTCACAGTT
Source organism: Panulirus argus (assembly GCA_038088735.1). NCBI lineage: Eukaryota > Metazoa > Arthropoda > Malacostraca > Decapoda > Palinuridae > Panulirus > Panulirus argus. The sequence continues at coordinate 3,611 of JAYMFT010062964.1, read as the reverse complement.
TTGCTTGCATCCAAGTTTAATATTTGTTTTTGGTAACGAAGTTGAACTTAGATGTTAACCTCAAACCCATAAATACGTTACTACTAACAATAGACAGTTGTATCCAAAGACCTCCAGCACTCTGATTAAGACCACAAAATTTCGCTCTTCGAAATCACAACTGAAATACGAGACTATAACCAGTACGTCCTGAGTTACAGCAACCTTAAGAAATTGTAACATAAGCTGCCCTATGTAACCACGGTGACACTTCTGAGGTCGCGCCCCACCACTCTTGGGTACGCATCGTTCTCATATTTCCAGGAGAAAGGATTGTGTGTGTCTCCCGAAATTTTCAGTCCGTGACTTGAAAGTAAAGGATTTTCGAGTCGTCTTAAAAGAGAAAATGATCGCAGCTGATGGGCCACTTCCTTATTTTTAATAACTATCAATTGGTCCGTAACACAAATGATTTTCCAAAGTGTAACTGTACAGGATCACTCTGAATATTAATTTAGTTTTTAAGATGTCAGTTTTTGATACTGTAAATCACTGTTTAATAAGACTGGTTTATTTACGATGAAAATATCGCATTTAAAGTTACTCAGAAGGATGGTTAGAAGGGGCATATGGAAGCTTACCAACACACGTAGTGGTGAGAGTTGGTTCATTCTTACTGTAATCGGTCAGTGCACTTAGCGGATGACACCTGGTGGTCGATGAGAGACAAGGAAGAGGTGCCCACATCCTCCCGCTTGCCCTCAGCCTTGGGAAGGATATTGGTTGTGGTTGTTATAAAGGCAGGGTTAGTGGCAGGTGTTGTGATGGAAGTGGTGATGCTGATGGTCATGGTTATTGTGCTAATAGTTTCACTCCTAGAGTGTTACAGTGTGAGGTATTCAACCATGAAATAGTACTTGAGATAGTAGTGCTCTAAAGTAGTGGTAGTGCCATTATTAGTGATAGATTGGTGTTATTAGTGGTAGTGATGCTAAAAGGTGGTGTTTATAGTAGCTGACACGATGTTCTTCCACAGACGACGAGACAGAGGAGCAGCGACTGCTGGAGAACTCGGACACCAGCTGTACCGTTGTTAATCCCAGACTCGTTGGCGCCGCTGCCGCCGCCAGCGACTCGGAAAGCAGCAGGACCTCGCTCCCCGGCGACTCGCCTCGTGCTCAACCTGAAGAAAAAACTGCCGGGAAGGCAGATCAGCAAGATGGAGGGGAGGGAGGAGCGAGGAGTGAAAAGGGAAGAGGAGGGAGAGAGAAGGATGACGGCAGTGAGGATCCGACGAGCGAGGAGGAACCACCGCGTCGACGGAGAGACCTCGCAGCCTATTGGTAAGGTTAGGCGAATCACTCCTTCCATAGAGACCGGACTCTCATAGACACCGTTGATATTGTTCTTCGCGCTGAGTGATCGTACTGTCGTATAGAACCACCATTTCCTAATTCCAGTCATTTATTTATGTGATAAATTCGTGACGTTATGGCGAGTAGCCTAGTCCGTTCTGAGGGATCCCACTTTAAGCTTGGCTCACGCTCTTGTGTATCGTCTCTCTCCCTCTTTTCCTTCTCTGTGCCCTACAGTTTGTCTTTATCCCAAATGCCCTACATTTTTATCTTAACCATCCCATGCCCCGCCTCCTCTTTCCTGACCTTTTTTCCCTATGTCTCGTTCCTCTGTCCTGTCCCTTCCCAGTGCCCGGCCTCTTCCGCCGTGCCGCCCTCCCTCTGTCCCGCCTTGTCTGTCCCGTCCCTTTCTCCCTGTGTTCCGCTTCTTTGGTCCCTCTCTTGAGTTTCCCCACCTCCTGTCCCGCCCTCTCTATCGTGCTTTGAGATAAACCGCTAAACCCGCCAGAAGTTCCCCAGAGGTAAACCGATGCAGTTCGAGTTAAAACTTCGGCCGTGGAAACTGTTGGGGAGGGTTAATCCGATTAGCCATATTGTGTACCTCGGTAATGGATTTGGCACATGAAGACGCCACTTAAGTTTTTCGTAGTATCCATATGATAAAGGAATTTGATATTACTGTTGATCATTTGTTTCGGCAAACCAGAAATGAGCAGCAGTGAGCTGAGGAAATTTTGCGGTAATGTTTGTGCGTGTGTGATCAGAAGGATGTCGGTGTTCGCATGTACTGTTTTAAGCTGAAGAACTTAAGCTAAGTGAGAGGAAAAGCATTTTAGCTCGTTTGAGTAAGTAAGATGTACCTGGTACTTTTCTCAGGTTTAGTTATGAATATTCATATACGCCAAATCAAGCCTCATAATTATCTTTAAGTTGGCATTTATTGAAAATTTGATAAAACTTAATATGATTGAGAAAGGATGGTAGGTAACGTTTGCCCAAGACTTACTTGCTCCAGTGTCGGCCAAGCGCTGCTATTCACAGATGTTCGACCAATAATTAATCTCGGCAAGCGAGTACAAAATTATGATATCTGGCCAGATCTAAATAAAAAATTGGTTAAAATCGTCGCCGTTAGGTTGATATACCCCCACTTGCTTTCTTCATTCCTTTATTTCCTTTTCCGATCTTTGAAATTCGTCCTTTCATCCCATTTAGTTACTAACCTTCGCATTCGTTCCTTTTACCACAAAAATTCGCACGTGTTACTAGATAAACACTCAAGAGCCATACATGCCGAGAGAGTATATGGTATTAGAAATGATTTTCATGAACATGTGGAGATTTTTTTTTTCGATTGTTTATTGGCAGGAGATTACCCTAAAGTCCAAATAACCAACTAGCCAACCAGCTAGAGTTCGACATCAGGTCTTACTCACAGTGAATTGTTTCCTTGTTTCTTTATGGTAGGATAACCATCCTTAGCATCAAAAATTTTTATATTCAGTTACATTTTTTAATATAATTTGTGCGGGTTTCTTTAACCGTAATGAACTTAATATGTGACTTGAGAGTACATTTGTAAATGGACAGATATGAATGTGTCACTATGGCAGAAAGAGAGAGTTTAAATCACTTTCATTTTATGGAAATCAATGTATGGCAGGCTACTGTTTTTCAGAGAGCAAGTAGAGCGGGTACTTAGTATCTAGGCAACAGAACACGAAAAGCTGCCAGAGCCTGCCGTACGCTCCACCCAGGGAAGTTGGTCATTACAGTACAATTGTGTAACAACTGACCCCGTCCGGGAAGTTATTACTCATTACAGCGTTAACTATGTAGCGAGTGACGTTGATGTGCTTCCCTTTGCCCCCCACAAGGCTGCTTGGCTTCTGCAACAACTTCACCTACTGGGTCATGATTACTGCCGCCTACGATCTCCTCAACGCCCAATCTCAGGTGAGTTATTTTTTTCGGTTAAATTAGTGGTGAAATATTTTCACAAGCGGACGCGTTCGATGTCTTCTCAAGTCATGCGATAGAAAATATAGAGATGCATAAATATCTGTAGCCAGCGCCACCATCACACGAAGACGCTTCGTCACGCACCCCATATGCGCGCTCTCCTGCCTCTTGTAAATTTTTCCGACTGGACAGAAGTGGCTATTCCTTCTTTACCCTTCTGATGTGAAACAGAATTTTCATGTGAATGAATTTGAGTATATATATATATATATATATATATATATATATATATATATATATATATATATATATATA
>JAYMFT010062953.1:0-14841 GCA_038088735.1 Panulirus argus | reverse complement strand
AAACTCTGGAGAGTTCCGCCGTCCACGTGGGGTACAGTCTGGGTGTGGGACAACATTGTGCTGCTGCCTCAGCGTTCGACAGGCGGTCCAGGCCACCTGAGCCGCCCAGCCCCCCGGCCTCTAGCGCCTCCCTGGGACTGATGTGGGTTGTGCCGGTGACACTGACGACAAGTTTATTCTGCACCCATGCTCATCCTGTGAGCGGTAGCGCAAAAGGATTACAGGGGTCACAAAAGGTTTTTGTCAGACCCCATTAGGATGTTATTCATGAAATAAATTGTTACAAAATTGGTTCATTACGTAAGCTGCACGACATACATTACGTAGTTTATAAGGAAGGTTTTACCGATTGATTGCTAAAAGTGGATATAATCTTAGAATGGGATGCTTGCCACAACCTTTCATTTGCTTATGAATTTCTTGCTGTGTCTTGATTGTAATCGGTCCTCGTAAAGTGTGACAGCTTCTCTCCGAATGTTCAAAACTATTTGTATGTATTTGCATGAGGTCATGGGTACATAGAATGGAAAATCATGCATTACAGTGAGAAACAAAATCTCCCCAGCAAACGCAGTCGAACAAAAGTATTTGGCCAAAATCCCAGCGGCGGAGCTTTGCTCGCATTGCCCAGTCAGATGTTCATGATAACATCCCCAATTGGAGAGCTGCCCTCATTGTTGACAGAGACGGGCATAGTTTGGCGCGAGGATGAGGATCGTACTTCGCCTAGACCTAAGGTCATGGTCCAAGTCTAAGTGAGAACAAGTGTGAGGCTTAAAGCTTACGGTTTGGTTCATTATATAAATGTTGATTATGGTTCACTGGTGAGGCTGGTAGTCCGTTGAACCCGAGTCATCTCACACCCACCAGGATAGTACCGGGACTGAGGCTGAGGGTCCCTCGTCTTGCCCCAACACCATCATGTCCCGCATTCTGTCGGAGGTGGACTTGTTAGAAAGTCAACAGTTTGCATGCACGGCGTCAGGCGTGTGAGAGGGCCAGTCATGCAGTAATCAGGAGAGGGGTCCGCACCCGCATGTTACAAGGACGTCTGAAGATCAAACTAATTAATTATCATTGATATCAAGGACTTACTTCACAAAGAATGTTTTATCATAAGACCCGTCTTCCTTATGACGAACTTCCTTTGTGGCTCTGCAGCATCTGTTATTAATCGCTGAACAAAGCAAATCCGGTGAGCGACTGGACTTGTGCGGATCGCTAATTAATAATTTCATTTCAGGGCATTTTATTGTTCACAGATTTGCAAACTTGCGGATTGATAATCGATTTATAACCCATTCCAACACATCAATAATTCTAAACGTCTGTCAGGTAGTTCCAGGGCTCCCAGCTGATGATTTCTCAGTTGTTTACTAAGTGGGAGTGACTGACGGCCTGGCTGGGACGGGAAGGGATGGCAGTCCATCCCCGAGTCTGGCATTGTCCCCGTGGGTACAACACGTGCTCTCGTGTGCCCACATGGGTAAAAAGCTAATTTTCAGTTTGGTGTCATTATCAAGTCCCCGGCATCATGGGAAGCTAAGAATCTCCGGCCCCTCCCACGACCTTTTCCTCTCTGTGAGAGTTTCCTCTTTTTCTATTCACTATACCAACATTGGTGGTCTCTCTAGCAGCATTTCCTCACTTGACACCATCTGTCTAGTACCTCTCCTAATATCTTACTTCTCTCTAAGACACAGATGTCTAATGATGTTCTCACTAGTCCCTTTTTCATATCTAACTATAACCTCCATTAACGATTCCGATTTCAAGGAGGTGTTTGTGCTTATTCCAATATCAACACACGTGTTGCACGTCTCAAGGACCTTAAGTCTCCAAACTTTGATGTTATGTGGCTCAAAGTCTGTCTCCCTACTACCACACTTTTCCTGTTTCGCCTATTACTCTCACAGTTCTACAAATCTTATGTCCTTCTTCGACTATCTAAACTCCTGCCATGAGACTGTGAAATCCTCTCACCCGCAAGTCGAGACCCTCTACCTCGGAGATTTCAACGTTCACCATAGGGAATGGTTGAATTTCTCCCATAAGGACAGCGGAAGGATCGAAACCCTCACGTTCTCCATTCTCAATGATTTAGAGCAAATTATGTCCCACCCTACTCATATACCTAACCGATATGACCACTCTCCTAACATTCTGGATTTGTTTTTCATCTCTAGTCCATCTCGCTGTAAATACACAATCTCGCCCCCAATTGGTTCATCTGATCATATTCTCATAAATGTATTTATTCTAACGGCACCTCCCTCTCCAGCAGCCCCATCTAAGGGTAAATGCTGGCACCTGAACAAAGCTGACTGCAATAACTTACGTAACTTCTTTTCTGACTTTCCATGGGTAAATTACTGTCTCTTATTAGGTGATGCTTCTGTCTCTGCCAAACGCATAGCAAACGATATTCTTGCAGGAATGAAAGCATTTACCCCCTCTTCATCCAATCCATGGTTCAACCGTTTCTGTTCTGAGGCCATTCAGGCAAGAGATCAGGCATATCGGGCGTTGAAAAACTCTCCTTCCTTTGGCTCCCATTCAGCTTTTATCACTGCCCGTAATCGCTGCAAGCGCATTGTCCATGAGACGAAACTTTCCTTTATTCAAAGGAAGTGCGATAACCTCGCCTCGTCATCCACAGATAGGTCTTTCTGGTCTTTAGCTAAGGGCATCTCTAACAACTTCTGTTGCTCTACCTTTCCCTCACCTTTCCGTTCTGGCGGCACTATAGCAGTCTCTCCCGTTGACAAAGCAACTCTCTTTGGTTCCCGTTTCTCCACTAACTCCACCTTGGATAACTCTAACATTCCCTCACCCCCTGATGCTCCTCTTACTAATCCTATGACTCTGCCTGCAATCTCTTTTCGGACTCTCCGAAAAGCGCGTCTTTCTCTGGACACAAGCAAAGCTTATGGTCCTGATGGTGTCCATCCCCGTGGACTGAAAGAGTGTGCCTCTGAACCTGCACCTGTGCTTCCTCGTCTGTTCGGCTTCTGTTTGAAAACCAAAAATTTTCCTTCTTCTTGGAAACATGCGTCGATACATCCCATCCCTAAGAAGGGTGACCGTTCTGACCCCTCTAACTATCGTCCTGTTCCTTTGACATCTACTATTTCCAAAGTCTTTGAATATCTCCTCAACTCCTCGAAAATCACTGTCTTCTCTCTGGTCACCAGTATGGCTTCCGTAAGGCGAGATCTACTGAAGATATTCTTTTCTATCTTATTAATATCAGTTCATCATCCCTGAAATATTTTGGAGAGTCATATGTATTTGTCATTGACCTATTTGCTCTTACATTTGGGGTGGTTCTAGCTCTGTATCCTTATTTGACAGAGTTGAGTCGAAAGCGGTCCGACTTGTAAACTGTCCCAAGATATCTTCCTAACTTGAGCCCCTTGCCTTACGCCGCAATTTTGGTTCACTTCCCCTCTTCTACAGGTATTACTTTTGTTTTTGCTTCCGAGAGCTGGCTCCTTGTGTGCATCCACCATTAGCTAGACCACGCAATACTCGGCAAGCTGCTGCGTCACATGATTATCGTGCGGCCATCGGCAACTCAAGGGTGCGCCGTTTTGATAATTGCTTCTTTCCCTGTACGATGAAGCTTTGGAACTCTACCTTCTCATGTCTTTCACAATAACTGTGACCTTGTACATATCAAAAGACAGGTCTTTCATTTTATCAAAAACTCGTAATTACTTTCCCTTGTTTTTTCTTTTTCCGTATCCTAATTCTCTCTATATTTCAAATGGGGCCCGTCCTTGATGTAGACTTATGTCCGTGACTGGAGCCTTCAAAATAGAAAAGAGTGATGTAAGGGTTCTCACGTCAAGTGAGTTAGTTGCAACCACTTCCCAGCTCCTCGGGCTGTCCATACGACTGGCATTGTTTGAGATAGGAGGCAGGCAGCGGTTCTGTGAATGGGTGAGGGCTCGGATGCACATGCATGGATGCGCTCTAGGTGCATGTGTTTGGGGACAAAGGTTTGAATCATACTAGTGCTCTGATGGTGAGTGTAGAGCCTTGGTTGACTATTAGCCCCAGTACATGGTGGAGTTGTGGGCAATTCAGAAAACATGCAGACCTGCCTTTTGAAGAGACATCAAGCAAAGGTTCAAGAGTAGAGACTATGGGTAAGAATATATGCCATCATGATCACCTGAATATATCAAAGCAAAATATTCTCAGAGGGAAGATTCTCTGACTCCAGTCTTTCATAACATCCAGAGCATTTGGGAGAGCGCATTCTAACTCACTGGAATACAGAATGTGGACAAACATGATTTCATTTTCGAACAAAATCACGGATGATGATAATGTTCGAGCTGTACCAAGCTCTGTGTCATTTCCCTCACCGAATTTCAGTTCATTAAAGTTGACACATATGTTTGAAGCATTATGAATTTAGGAGTTCCAGTGTTGCTCACCATAATGTTCTTATCACGTACATTCCCTAGACATATTCTTGGACTTTTTCAGAAAGCATCAATGGCTTCATTCTATGAATTTTGCTTTCGGAGAAAAGGAGCATATTGTCACTTCCATGACAGCTGCATATGAAAGATGAATTCACTTCCTAAAAGATTTTAATCAGAGTTACGGACACTGAACACCCCTTAAATGTTCTTCCAGATACCTCAGCCTCCTTTCGCTCGCAGTTACTAAGTTACCACCACTCCTAATCAACATCATGATGCCTGTAATTCTGAACCATCTATCTGGCTTCCCTCATCAATCAGCAGTATTCCCAAGTTTTAATTCATTTTTCCTTGATAAACAATCATCTTCCACTTATGGTCATTTACGATTAACTTTCCCTTGTTACACTCACTCTCACGACCCTTTTACTTAACCTGTTTTTCTTCGATTCCATCTAAACTAACATCTTCCACAGTAATCCATACACTGCCTCCAACCACAGTTCTTACTGTGGCCATTATTCAGGGTCTGAACCCATGGTTATCTACAGTCAAGATGTTTGGTAATGAAAATCTGTCGTTCTTCTAAACTCCAGACACGCGGGACATCTTTGGTTTGTGTGTCGACGATGAAATTCTGAATTCTGTGCTGCAGAACACAAAAGTGCCTGATGCCTCCGACAGAGCCGGGATGGCATAACACCCTGGCCAACTTTATGTTTCCTGTGAATTCTCTAAGGTTCCTCAACTGCTGACTGCCAGATGTGCATCACTCAGTACGATTCCGTGTTCTTTAGGTTGTGGAATCACATTCTTCCGATATGGCTGAACAAAGTGCCAGTTAGAGGGAAAGCTAATGTCTTACGTGACGACTTGACGTATACAGTGTAAGGGATCATTCGGATAATTTGTTGATACCTGAGCAAGTTTAATGCCACTGTCAAGACTACGTCTTCGTGTACACCTCACACATCATCGAACTAAAGAATCCACCCGATCTTGTTGACATACCGTCAGGCTCAGTGCTAAGATGTATTCACCTTGCAACTTTTTTCCAGTCAAAGAATATACTTTCGATTGAAAAGGAACGTAAAGATAAAATACTGTGAAATACGTAAGAACGATACACAAAAGTTGCACAACACCTTATAAATGAACTAGGCCTTAGTTGTCCAGTTAATACAGCAAAAAACTTATGCCATGAATTTACCCTGATAAATGTGATAAAAAAGAACAGGAATGAGGACAGACAGTTTGTAACAGCATACGAAAAAAAGAAAAAAACTCTTATCTTTAAGTTTAGACGGTCATCATTATAAGAATATGAAGAAGGAAAGACATTGAAACCTACCGGAGAGATAGATAGATAGATAGATAGATAGATAGAGAGAGAGAGAGAGAGAGAGAGAGAGAGAGAGAGAGAGAGAGAGAGAGAGAGAGAGAGAGAACACATGTACATACATCCATGGCATTACGTTGTCTGCAACATTCTGACAATGATGTAGTCACTTTGTTTATGAACTTCAGGAGTCAGGCAGAGTGCATTGCTGAAGACAGTGGATAAGCAAAGAAGGATGTGAGTCACAACCTCTGTCCCTATGTCTGCCATCACTGTCTGCACTGAACACGAATCCATCACCCAACACAAACGAGTTTATGATGATCCTTTGATCTCTCTCTTGGAAATGATATTGACAGCACAATCATGAGTTCATGAATACCTTCCTCTTCCTTAGAAAATTCTCAGACATAGATGAGAAAATGCATGAGTCTGAGGCACTTCGAATGTTGTGAGCCCGAGGAACTTGCGACGTCAGCAAAGTCAAGTTATGAACAATGTCATAAGAACTTCCCCTCAGAGCGGGGAGGATTCTATCCTCTCACAACGGGATGGATTTTAGTCTTCCGCCGCCCTGCAGGGTAGTCTCTGAAGACGAATATCAAGAGGCTGAACCATCAAACTCTCATCTGTAACAGATCTAGACAAGCATTACGAAGATTGCCAAATGCAACTCGAAACTAGACACTGAATGTCCGCCGCCTGAGCTGTCTCCAGTAGTGGCTGTGGATGTCTTGGTAAGACCAGCTGGGATGACACTTAAGTCAAGGCTCAGAGTTCGACCTGGAAAACCTGGATGATATCATCCATGACACAACTGTTTGCTTGTTGGCATCATAACTTTAGTGTGAGCCCCCCAGCAGGTGGTACACCTACGACTACTGGAACGAGAGTTGTCCAGATGGTTCGTGGAGTAAATCTCAACAATTCTAGTTGCAAGTTAAAGTGGATACGATTACACATCAAAGAATGATGGTCGGTAAATTTGATACATATTCCTCTGTGCTAAGGATTGTCACAAACGTAAGACTTCTTTAAAGTCAGAGTATTTTATTATGTTAACTATGATACTGAATATAAGGTGGGACACAGAATGAGGGAAATACCATTTTGGTAAGCATTGTCTTACAACACGTTCTGTCGATCACTGATCAACAGATTTTGACTTATTTCATGTTCCGGAGATGTAATGTTTTTCTCTATGGATTTTAGGACGATGAATACGAAAATGACCATAAAAGCGCTCGACTGCCGGTTTTCAAGAACTCACACTCTTACACTTTACATATATTACACTCTATATTGATGACACAGGGAACAGTCACTGGCTTACCTCGATTAAATGCGACGTCTCATTTCCTGTCGCTTGTGTACAGGTCCTGGGGCATCTCCTGTTACCGTCCAGCAATAGTCCGCTAACATCACTTAACTTCATTCGCCCAGAAAACGGTACCATTCTTTAATCGCCGAAATGTCGTGATGGAAACGTTCGCCGTGCTCATCGCTCACTGTGCTGCAGTTAGCCGGAGAGAGAAATCCACCTGAGAGCAGAGTAAATGTATCTTTGAAGACACACTGCGCCCCATTTTCTGATAGAGTAACAACAGGTTTTTCGCAAGGTCCTTGCAGTTGTCGTCCTTGATATGTCCTTCAAAGGTGGTTGCTACCAGCGGGAAAGCATTCCACGCTGTCTTCTCACCACTGAGGATGCGGTCGAACTGTTCGTCTCTGAAGAGCTCGCGGATCTGAGGACCGACGAAAGCACCCTCCTTGATTTTCTCCTCGTTGAGCCTTGGAAATCTCCCACCGAGGCAACTAAGCGCTGACCCATTTTCATTCACAGCCTTAAAAAAGTTCTTCGTGAGGCCCAGTATGATGTGCGGAGGCGGTAGCAAAATCTTGCTGGATTCTGCCACTTGTAGGTGCTGTGCGTTCTTTGTTCCTGGTTCCAGCGACTGTCGGGAAGACCAATTCCTTTTGTTGGAGTTATATGTCTTTGCTCGACTGTCCCACTCACACAGGAAACAGCAAAACTTCGTGTAGAAAAATAACAGGAACCTCCAAGTCGCCACAAAGGTGCCATTAGTATTCCCTATAGATTTTGCTGTTCAAAAGGTGCCTCATATTGCTATATGATTCTTTCATATGGACCATATGACCAATTGTAATTGACGTCAACACGTTACCATCATGCAGAGGAACAGCTTTAAGACTTCATTTTAATGAGTCTGTGAACAGTCTCCACTCCTCAGGGTTATGATTGATATTGAGGGCTGCCATCAGACCATTTACATAGTTACAGGTTACGGGTACCTTCCGTCTTAGAGAATGGAGCGAATTCCTTCTGGCGAGCACGAAACTCAGACGCTGTTACATTTCTAACAAGGAGATTCCACTGTTGCAGTCTGAAGCCCAACAGTTCTGCCTTACTCTTCCACAGTTCCATATCTCTGACGAGCTCGCTTAATTCATTCTGCATGATCCTGTGTGGTTCAGCAGACATCACGTTAGGTGCAAAATCAGAATCTGTTGATGTTGATAACTCACATGTTTCACAAATTTCTTCATCCAGTTCGTCCCCCGACTCCAGAGAAAACGAATTTGGGTGTTTCAAAACGGACGTCCGCCGGGTTGTGCCGGGCGCGTAGCAGATGGTATAGTCGAACAGATTAATATCAACTATTTTTCTTGGAAATACCTTGCTGGACTGGATGCAGAAGTACCAGTGACTGAAGTGATCTGTCGGCTCCATCCACACCATTGGGCACGGCTAAAGGCATCGATCGCCTTTTGAGATTCAGACAGCTGCGGAGGTTTGTTGCACGAGCATTGCTTCCCATTCTTAAAATCAAAGTAAAGACTGATGGCATTTCTGATGATCGGGGTTATGGCAGGATTCTGTAATACAAAAGTCACCTCCACGCAAACATAAGAAAAGTGATCTGTACTGTTTATACACTTACGAGGCATCCTTGCTGACGATCAGCAAAGAAGTCACTCAAGAGTCAGTCACACGTGTTCCTTCGCACAGCTGGATGAGGACAATTCATCAGAATAACAAATAACCAGCGCACGGCGCTGTAGGAAACAGCAAGCATTGTATTGTGTTTGTAGAAAGAAAACAGCTTGCACTCTGATTACAATATTCAAGCCAGCTCCAACTCAGGGAGAGGAAACAACAAGTGCACGACAAGAGCAAGACGCAAATAGAAACGTGGTGGTGCGAAAAGGACTTTAGGAAACGTATACGACACGTGTACACTGGGCGAATCCCGGAAGGAAATGATGAGAGCAAGTAAGGTGCTGATATTTACCATCCACCTTCTGCGCTCGGAGTTGCCCGATCTGGCCTCAAAGCCGCACGGCGCCAAAATCAGTGCAAATAGTACATATTGCGAACCATCCCGTATCTTTAAAACTAGAGCGAATTGACAGTTCTAATCGTCATATTCGTGCTCATAGTCCCAAAGTTTGTAGTGAAGGTTAGCTACTTTCATTTCCAAAACATTTTCGCTGTTGATCAGTTTAATATATCTTCATTGCAGCCAATTTCTCCGAGAAACCTTCGCCGTAACAATTATGGAAAACTGTCTATTTCTATTTGCTCCAACTTAATAGAGTCAAAATGTATACGCTTGTCAAACTTTCCTGTGTTCACGTTTACCATAGTTTGAGCCATGAACATGGCTGTTTTACACATATACGAAAATATCAGTGAAATTATACTTCATTGGTTCCAAAAACTTTTAAGGCAAGATGTATTTTCCTCTTTCTTGTTTTTACCCATTTTTGTCGTCAAGGGAATGATATCTGCAGAAATAGCAGTTATTCCAAAGGAGTATCTCTATTTTCCTTATGCTAAGACCTTCTTATATTATACCAAAGTTAGCATTCTCAAAAATTCCGGTAAAGAGAAGCTTGGTCACCAGGTGACTCTCCACATGAAAGCATCTTTATTTACAGCACCAGTCAGTCTTCTGTAGTCCCATCTTTCCCAGGTAACACTCCGCTTAGCCCCACTTCTCTCTGGTCCCACTTCTATTCTACTTAACTCTGGTCCTATTTCACTCTAATCGCACTTCTCTCTCATCCCACTTCACTCCAGTCCCACTTCTCTATGGTCCTATTTCTCTCTGGTTTCACTTCTCTCTACTTTTCCTCTTCTCTGCACGTCTCCCATCGCCGCCCAGCCACCTCATTTTCTGATCTAAAGAGACACACCAGACAAACCTGGAAACATTAAACATCTCTTCTGTTATAGATGTCTTTATAAAACATTTGCACACTTTCCTCTGGCTCCGACACTTGTCTTATCAGTAAAGCTACTTCCTTTATCTCCACACACACACACACAAACACACAAGCACACACACACAAGCATACACACACACATACACACACACACACACACACACACACACGGCCTCCGTGGCGCAATGGTAGCGTTCCTGACCATCACTCAGCTTGGGATCGGACGCGTATGGGTACGAATCTTGGGCGTGGTATTCATCTTTCCCTTGGGGATGGTCATTAAATGGGCACCTGGTTGGGCTGGTGTGTGTGGGTGTGTGTGTGCATACACAGGAGCAAAGATATGGTGCATATATACAACGTTAAGAGACGGGGCAACGACTGTAAAACTCTCCCGTAACATACAAATGTTACTCAAGCACACACACACACCCACACACATAGCACAGACAGAGAGACACACACACACACATACGCACAGACAGACAGACAGACAGACAGACAGACACAGACAGACAGACAGACAGACAGACAGACAGACAGACAGACACACACACACACACACACACATACAACACTCGAGAACTTATAACTCCTCAAGATTTGATTACCTCTTTGATTTTTCTACGGTGAGCGCTACGCGCTGGCACTACATAACTGCAAAACCTCGCCGTAGGATCGTAGGCAGGAAGGAAGGTAAGTACCTCACCATGATAATCCCACCACCGCCAATCTTAAGAATCCTACACCTCCGTTCCCCCCCCCCCTACGATGGAAGGTGGGTGGGGGGAACCCATGGGGTCCCTGGGCCCCACTCGGTGCCCACCCGTCACCCCCTCCCCCCAACCCACCCCCAATGTCGATGCTCAAGGGCCAGTGAAAATGTTTTAAGTAACAGTGACTCTTCCAAGACGATTCCCGTGCACTGCAAACAGTGCCGGGGCCCCGGTCCTCCCACCCCGCAAGGACTGACAATGTGGACATCGAGATGACATCCGCGGCTGACGCGCTACGCTGCTCATATATACTGATGGATCCTTGCGGGACGTTAGTAAGGGCCGGCGCCGCCTACGCCGTTCACAGGAATAACGACCTTGTTCAACTCTCTCTCGACAGGCGAAACGTTTTTTTTTTTTTATTATCCACTGGTCCCGCAGAAACCACTGCGAAATATATAGCATCCTCAAGACGGTGGAGATGTCTCGTCCAGCTCCGGGCGCACGCTTGTACTCCTCCTCCGACTCAACCACCAGCTCTTGCCACACTCGCCGGGAGTAACGCTCTCCAAGAAAAAGAAAAAATGTTCCGTCAGTCATTCACTCCCTGCTTACGGAAGCCGGTGTGACGGAGGGACCTAGGCAACCCATGTTCCTGCGTATGCCTTCAGCGTCGTCTACACCGCCCGTGGACAGTGTCAGTATCACCTACAGTGGCGGTTACAGTCTCAGCGGGCAAAGACAAGTGACTACGCCAGTGACAAATGCCAGTGACAGTGTCACGCACAGTGCCAGCGACAGTGACATTCACAGTCTCAGTGGGTAAAGACAAGTGACTACGCCAGTGACGAATGCGAGTGACAGTGTCGGTGTCACGTACAGCGCTAGCGGCAGTGCCTGGGACTGAGCCAAAGCCAGACACTGCCAGCTACAGTGCCCGCGACAGTGCCAGGAACAATGGTCTTCCTGCATGGATACCGCCAACGACGTCATGGGTGGCTAACGACTGGTTAGGAAGGGGAGGGGGGGGGGGGACTGGAGGAAGGGCGGCTGGGTGGCAGGGAGGGCGGCTGGGTGGCAGGAAAGCTGCTCAGCAAGAATGATCTCAAGAGCAAGACAAGAGGCCCATCGCCACCCAAGCACCCAGCAGCCAACATGGCAGGCCGCCCACATGTCTTCCCCCCCGCCCGCCCGCCCGCCCGCTAGCCCGCCCACAGGGCCGCCCGTCGCCGTCCCAGCATCACAACTCACCGAGCAAATAAACCCGAAGAACTTTATACTTCCGAGGCCTGAGACCACACACCACCACCCTGTGCTCCCTCACTCCCTCTCGATTATCCTCCCTTGCCCCCCTTTTGGCTATTCTCCCTCCTCCCTCCCTCCCTCCCTCCTGGCTACGCTCCTTTCCGGACACACACACACACACACACACACACACGGACATCCGTGGCGTGGCGGTCAGCGTCACCGACCGTCACGCATTCGCTGGATGAATCCCGCCTTGGTTCGAATCCTAGGACCGGCAGTCCGTCCACAGTCCACCCAGCCGTTCATCCTCCCTTAGCTGGTGGTCGGTAAAATGGGCATCTGGGTCGTATCATCTCTTCTGCAAGTGATCACCCATCTACTTCCTGATTGTCTTTTGTTTTTTTTTGCCACTGGTTTACGGACCAGATTGGTAGGGCTTTGGTCTGCAGTTCATTTGGTTTTAAAATGTCAATTGTATATATATAACACATAGAAAAAAGCACTTCGGTGAGGGTATGGGTGAAGGGGGCACGTACCTGAGCGCATCCTCCCGGTCTCCTTTCTTAAAAATGGGCATGGCGTCCGCACCTCTTGCACGCTCTTGGCAATACGCGCGCCCCTCCGACGCCATCTGGGACAACGTTTCCGAGTTGCCCTCGCCAGCGCATATATAGAGAGGGTTCGTTTACGGACCATCGGCTTTATTTAGGTCAAGGGCCTTGAGTTATCTGTTCCCATATCTTTTTTTTTTTTTTTTTGATGCTTTTCAATCCCACCTTCCCTGTTCTTTCTCAATGGCGTTCTCTGTAAATACAAGTCCCGTATGTAGTATCTTTGACCTTTCACATTGCTATCATCAGTGTTAACGACCGTACACTGTTGTCCTGTTACAAATACACACCTCAGTGTACATGTAATCTGTGTATACAATGTAATTAATGTTAACAAGGTATTCTGTACGTGTATGACTTATTCTATACTTGCTTTGTATGATACAGATGTTAACTACGTTGCTGTCAGCATCACTTACTGTCCTGCAATTATGTGTCATGTATTTGATGTATCCTATATCCCCACTCCCTCCTGACGGGAGAGGGGCCCCTTTGGGTCCCTGGGGGCCCCACTCGGGCCCCCCTTATCACCCTCCTATGTCCATGTACTCTACCCACTGTACGCTCTATACTGGCCTCCGACCTACCCCTTAGATATGTACCCTTCACCCACACTCTCACTGAAATGCTTTACCTATGTATATCTTGACAATAAATATCTTAAGAAAAGGGAGAAAAAAACTGGTTTTGCATCCATGAAAACTCGCTCTGACCTTGTTATCCAGCATACTCATCAGTTCCTCTCCAAGTGACAATTGGCTCCCGGTGATGGAGTCAAAAGAGTTGATTTTACCTTTTGAAATATTCATTGTCTAGGTATACATGGGCAGAGTACTTAATGGGTGGTATTGCGTACGTTCGAGGCCATGTATGCGTATCATACATGTGGTATAGCGTACGTTCGAGGCCATGTGTGCGTATCATAGATGGATCGCCGTTTCTCGACCTAGCGAGGTGGCGGAGTGAGAGTGCCCACTCACTGCACCTACCCTGGACGATGTGCGTTCGTTCGTCCGTCGCTGAGCAGCTGGTCTTGGGGGAGGGGTTGTTCAGGGGGAGGGAGAGGGGATAGGGGAAGGGGAGGGAATGTCCCTCCTGTAGAGGGGGAGGGGGTGAGAGGGGGTAGGGAGAGGGGTAGGGTGTGTGTGTGTTACCAAAGAGGACACAAACACCGCTGCCCCTCTCTCGCATCATCCAATTTCCCTACCCAAATCCTCTCACTTCCAAAAGTCTCTCTCTCTCTTTAAGTCTCTCTCTCTCTCTTTTAAGTCTCTCTCTCTCTGTGATTGAAAGCCTAAGTAACCCCCCCCCCCCGTCCCCGCCTTGCGGTTGCGTATACCCAAACGGCCCTATGACACCCCGTCAGAGAGGCCCAAGTCCCTTACAAACCCCACGGTGCCGGGGGGGTGGGGGGGGGGTGGGGGTGGACCGCCATAGTTACTCTCCCCGGGAGGCGAAAATTCGCCAAACCCGACCTTAAACGATCACAGAAAACGGATTATGTGCGCCCCGGTGTGCGGCGGCGACCAGAGGACATAAAAACCGGCCTTCGAGCCTCGGACAAAAGGCTGATAATGTCTCCAGAGCCCTACAGGATAAACTGCACTTCAATGGTACCAACACATGACATCTAATCCCTCCCCTCCCCCAAAGGGGTGAGTAATGGCGCAACCCACCCTGCGACGCCCGGCACAATACCGACCCCTAGCGCCCTCCCTCCGGAGGGGCTGATGTCCCTCGTTGCCCAAGGGCCGGACGGAGCGCCCCTGGCTCCTCCTCCTCCTCTCCCCCCGGGGGAGGAGAGGGCCCGCCCACCCGGGCATTGTCGGGTCCTTCCATTACAAGGTGACAACTTCAGAAGCAACTTCTTTCGGGTGTCATTCGTTCCCTCTTTTTAAGCCTCCCGACCCCAAACTGCACCGAGTTGCCACTGCCGATATGAGCCCCGATATCCAGCCGATATACGCGTATAGTCCCTTACCGACGGCGCTCTTTGACGGGACGGGCGGGCGGGCGGGGGGGGGGGGGCTACTTACAGAATCGGGTCTTAAGTGACGTGCGGAGGCGCCATTTAAGGGCTTTTAAAAAGGGCTCTTCATTTGTGACCGTTTTAAATGGTCGGGCGCGGGCGGCCGACCATTTCTCCCCCCCTCTCTCCCCTCCCCCTCCCCCCACCCCCCCCACCCAGAAGGGATCCTCGGTCGCAGACCAGGGTGATCCACCCCACCCCCTCCCCC
>JAYMFT010062942.1:0-14843 GCA_038088735.1 Panulirus argus | reverse complement strand
TATGAATATTTCTCTAATGGACTTATGAGCTTTATGAAGGCGGGAACAATAACTTGCCTCGAGTCTAGACGAAGAATTAATAAAACTGAGAACAGTTTCCCTTCGTAAAAAGTTATAAGTAAGAAAGTCTGTCTTGAGAAGTGGTGTTCTGTCATCACATGCACTGAAGAGAGTGGCATCCAAGAGAGTGGTTGGAGGTGTATGACACACACACACACACACACACACACACACACACGCAACTGTATTACTGTACGATTAGCAAACTGCTCCGAGTAACGCATAACATACTTCCCCGTCAGATGAGTTGCACTCCGCGCACACCAGCGTACAGTAGTGGTCATCCAGTCATTGCCCTGACAAAGCAGTTAATGAGAAATAATGTCAATGTAGTCGTAAAACAAAAGGACCTTAAACCAGCCACGCATTGATCTACTACCTCTAATCAAAGACCTTAAAGCAAAGACCCACTGGTCAACTTTCACCAACGAAAGACCTTAAAACCGGTCACCCGCTGATCTACAATCCCCAACAAAAGACCTCAACTTGGTCACCTAGTGATTCACTAACTCCGACAAAAGATCTTACACCAGTGACCCACTGATATAGAGTCCCCAACAAAAGACCCTACAACAGTCACCTACTGATCTACAATCCCCAACAAAAGACCTTACACCAGTCACCCATTGATCTACGCACAATCCCCAAACAAAAGACCTGACACCAGTCAGCCTCTGATCTACAATCCCCAACATAAGCACCAGTCACCCACTGATCTACAATCCCCAAACAAAAGACCTTACACCAGTCACCCGCTGATCTACAATCCCCAAACAAAAGACCTTACACCAGTCACCCGCTGATCTACAATCCCCGAACAAAAGACCTTACACCAGTCACCCGCTGATCTACAATCCCCGAACAAAAGACCTTACACCAGTCACCCACTGATCTACAATCCCCAACAAAAGCTCTAATATGTGCAGAGAATCCTGTCATCATCTTCAGAAACTCTCACCACCCCAGTGGCAGAACACTCCCACTACATTCCAAACCCAATTGCCATTTTTCATTTTAAAATTCCATTTTTTTCTTTAAATTCCCCTAAGACACAAACTGACGCCCCTCGCAGATGTGTGGCTCTGAATCACATTCTGCTAATTACTACCCGGAGTGTTTATTCATTAATTCACAATTAGTCAACGTAAATAAAGTTATACCAAAGTCTCCGACTGGAATTAACCGTCCACGCGGGTGGCGGAGAGAGAGAGAGAGAGAGAGAGAGAGAGAGAGAGAGAGAGAGACTGTCATGGAGCGAGTCTTTTTATTAATATTTTGAATGCTGTACAATGTTCATACGAGATTCGAGAGAGATACGGTTCGTAAGCCACACTGTGAATGCATAAAAATGCATAAAGTTTATATAGCTATGAAATGTTCCATTGCATTGCTATGAAGATGTGGATACATAAATATACATAGCTACGAAATGTTGCATGCATAGCTATGAAATGTGGATAGATAAGTATACATAACTATAAACTGTGAATAGATAAGTATACGTTGCTATAAAATATGGATCCGTGAGTATCCATGACTATTGAAATGTTGCATGCACAGCTATAAAATGTGGATACTCATGCATACGCAGCCGTAACACGTCGCATGCACAGCCATTAAATCTCGCATGCGTAACTACAAAAAAAAAAAAAGACGTCTTCCTTCCAACATGAGGGACTCAAAAGCTGTGGAACCTGTGGAGCGATCTTTTAGTGTGGCTGGCTGTTTGGTTGGTTGGCTGGTTGGTTGGTTGGTTGGTTGGTTGGTTGGCTGGCTGGCTGGCTGGCTGTTTGGTTGGGTGGTTGGTTGGTTGGTTGCTTGGCTGGCTAGTTGGTTGGTTGGTTGGCTGGCTGGCTGCTTGGCTGGCTGGTAGGCTGGCTGGCTGGCTGGCTGGCTGGTCGGCAGGCTAGCTGGCTGGATGGTCGGCTGGTTGGTCGGCTAGTTGGCTGACTGGCTGGGGTGGTTGGGTTGGTGGTGCCAAGCCGGTGTGAGACACGCCTCGGACGACGCGACGTGGGCTGCGAGCATGGTGGGCGGTCATGCGTGGAGCATGTTGCGTTAAGTCTCGCCGGGCGCATCCCTAGAGCATGGGTCCCCCTCATGCACATGGATACTCAGACGCACCGGTTCCAGTGTGCATTCACCAATGGAGGAACGTTAAAGAGTAGAGAACGAACGAGCAGTTTTCCACGCGGAGCTGCCCACCAAAAAACATCAATTTCCGATCTGTGAAGAAAAGTGAATGTTTTTGTTTTTTACGAGATTTGACTCATGCCTGACGTTCTGGAAAAATCCCATTTTCGCAAGTGCCGGGCTTCTTGTGGTAAACTTATGAAAGATGATGAAAATGATTATTCATATATATTCAATCCTGTTGTTCGTACAATCAAAATGTGGGCGATGGCCGTAGAAGGAAGAAAACGGACAAGTCTAAAATGGAAAAGGGGAATCCTAGCTCTTTTTACGTTTTGTTTTGTTTGCTAAGCAAATATGTTTCAGTCCGTTGATGTCAGACTGTGATACAGAGCACTAACTGACAAAAGTCTTTCCCCTGACATGCACCAAGCTTCCCTCCTCCCTGCCTGTGTCCTCATCTACATACTCCAATAGTATAAAAAAAATATGAAGAATTCCACATACCGAAACACTACCACCGTTGGCTTGCTGTGCAGGAGTCGGAACGCTACGAAGGCCTCGTTTATCGTCAACGCCTGAAATCTTACACACACACACGTTGACGGAAGTATATTGCGAAATATTTGAGACACGAAAAAATATTAATAACTTACTAAGTTCTTCATCCAGTAAAATATATAAGGGAAAAATTATTCAGTATCTTACGAAAAGGGGTAGAGATGGCATACCAGCCATAGTCGAAGCCTTGAAAGAAGAGTTCTGGAAGGGCGCTTCAAGTAGGTGACCTTCTGCAGGGTGATGGGGCAGAGTAACTCCTGTTATGGAGTAACATTACAGGATGGTTTTTCACGAACCAACAAAACAAGGTCCATAAAAGCCGTCAGAGGAGTGCCAGTGCTCTTCGGACTGAATTATAAGAGCTCTTGTACTCTTAGGACTTGAGCATTAGAGCTCCTGTACTCTTGGTACTGGAACATTAAAGCTTTTATTCTTTTGGGAGTGGAACACTTGAGCTTCTGCCCACTTGAAGTGAAACATAAGAGATTCTGTACTCTTAGAACTGAAACAGTTAAAGCTCCTGTACTCTTGGGACTGTAACTTTAGAGCTAGTGTACTCTCGAAACCCGGCTAATAGAGTTCCTTTAATCTTGAGACTGGAATATTAGAGCTACTGTAACATTAAAACATTTTTTCCTCTTGGGACCGGAACGTTTGTACTTCTGTTCTCTTGCAAATGAACATTCTAGCGCCTGTACTTTTGGGACTGCAACTCAAAGGCTAGTGTATTCCCGGAACTGGACCATTAGAGCTCGTGTACTCTTGAGACCAGAGTATTAGAACTTTTGTGCCCGGGAATGGAATATTAGTCAATTTACTAGAGACTGGAACACTGAAGCTCTACTCTTGGGATCGGGACGTTTGATCTGTACTCTTCGAATTGAAAAATCTGAGCTCTTGGGACTGGAATATATGAGCTCCTGTGCTCTTGAAACTGGAGGATCATAACTCCAGTACTGTTGGGACTGGAACATTAAAACTGGTGTGCTCTTGGGACTGGAACATATGAGCTCCATTACTTTTGGGACCGGAAAAAAGATATATATATATATATATACGAGTACACTCTTGGGGCTGAAACATTAGAGGTTCTTTATTTCCTGGACTGGAACAATACAGCCTATATGCACTCTGGCTGGACCAAAGCCTTGTCGAATGCCAGGATTAATATGGTCATCAGCGTCGAGTTATAACCACCATTCGCAGAATCTTGAACACCTCCTAAAGGTATTCAATATGATTCTAAGATTGTACAAACACTAACTCCATGAACTATCTGAACTACTGCGAACATCTCGAAAACACCCAAAACTCTTCTCAGAGAACATGAGGCATGTATGTAATGCCCAAAGAAATAAACGAAAAGTTTAATTCACATCTGCACACGAATATTCTTAATTTATCGGGCCCGATGTTCGACAAGGAAAAAAGTTCATATCAACCCTAAAAAAATGCCGTCAGCACAACCAGACAAAGGTGTGTGCGTACTGGACATGTGAGAGGAACTTATTGGCGTACTCATAAGGGAGTATGTTTAGGTTATCATATTATTCAACATCTGCTGGATGGTCGTGGTCGTGCTTTAACTCTTATGTCTGTCTCCCTCACCCACGCCCACGTCTGTCTCTCTTACCCACACGCACACGCTTCGTTCCCAGCACTTCCTCCCTTCCACACACACACACACACGCGCGCGTCTCCTCCTATCCTCAACACACCCACCACGCCTCCCTCCTTCCTTTATACTGCCAGGTCTCCGCCTCTCCTTCAGACAGCCATGTCTCCCTCTCTCCCTGCCTGAGACAACCATGTCTCCCTCCCTGCTTGTCCCAGAAAACCGTCTCCCTGTTACAGGCAACCACGTTTCCCTTCTTCCCTTAGACAACCACGTCCCTCTCTCTCTTTCCTCAGACAACCACGCCTCCCTCCCTTTCCTCTGACGATCGCGTCTCACTCCCTCTCCCTTAACAACCACGTCCTACTCCCTTCCTCAGACAACCACGTTGCCCTCCCTGCCCCAGACGGCACGTCTCCCTCCCGTGCCTGTGAGGTGGCCCGTGCGTGTGGGTGCTGGGGAAGGAGGAGCAGGAGGGGTCTGGGACGGCAGTACCAGCACGGTCATGCAGGAGCGGCGGGCGGGCGAGCGGGCGGGCGAGACGCACTCGGCAAAATTATAACTTTCTAACCGGAAGGTGGACCAGTGCAAGAATGTGGCGTCGGCCGCCCCCCGCCGCCTGCCCCAAGCAGGCCCCCTGGCTGCCCCGGGGCCCGGGGCGACGCCCCCCCGGCCGGCAGACGCGCCTCACCCTGCCTGGGCTGGTGTACCGCCCCGTCAACATGCTACATGTGAGACATAACAAATACAGACCGGGGTAAGAGGGAGAGTTACCGAGGGCCGGGCTGAACTTGGCCTTGAAGCGGCCGGGTTGAGTCCACCACCCCCTGCCTCCCTCTCCTTCCCTCCCTGCCTGCCTGCCGTCCTCCCGCCCCAGGAAACACCTTTCTCTGCCCCCGCTCCGTCCCCTCCCACTCCTCACCTCCCGTGCCCTCCCGCACTAACTACCCGCTGCTCAAATCACTCCTGCACCTCTATACCCGCACCAGTCCCTGACAGTCGCGCCTCCCAGCGGCTTTGAAAGTGTGAGGATAATGACATGCTTTCTCACACACCGGTCGCAGTGAGAGAGAGAGAGAGAGAGAGAGAGAGAGTAATACACATGACGCCACGAGGAGAAAAAAGAATAGAAAAATGAATGATGTAGAGAGATGGTAAGAATCCTCAGTTCCAAGAGCAGCTGTAGGGATGGGGACATCACTCCTAGGACCAGCTGTAGGGTAGGACTCTCCCAGGTCCAGCTGTAGCGTAGGACTTTCCCAGGTCCAGCTGTAGGGAAGGACTTTCCCAGGTCCAGCTGTAGGGTAGGACTTTCCCAGGTCCAGCTGTAGGGTAGGACTCTCCCAGATCAATCTCGAGGGTAGGACTCTCCCAGGTCCAGCTGTAGGATAGGACTCTCCCAGGTCCAGCTGCAGCGTAAGACTCTCCCAGGTCCAGCTGTAGAGTAGGACTCTACCAAGACCAGCTGTAGGGTAGGACTCTTCCAGGTCCAGCTGTAGGATAGGACTCTTCCAGCTCCAGCTGTAGAGTAGGACTCTTCCAAGACCAGCCGTAGGGTAGGACTCTCCCAGGTCCAGCTGTAGGGTAGGACTTTCCCAGGTCCAGCTGTAGGGTAGGACTTTCCCAGGTCCAGCTGTAGGATAGGACTCTCCCAGGTCCAGCTGCAACGTAAGACTCTCCCAGCTCCAGCTGTAGAGTAGGACTCTACCAAGACCAGCTGTAGGGTAGGGCTCTCCCAGGTCCAGCTGTAGAGTAGGACTCTTCCAAGACCAACCGTAGGGTAGGATTCTCCCAGGTCCAGCTGTAGGGTAGGACTCTCCCAGGTCCAGCTGTAGGGTAAGACTCTCCCAGGTCCAGCTGTAGGGTAAGACTTTCCCAGGTCCAGCTGTAGGGTAGGACTTTCCCAGGTCCAGCTGTAGGGTAGGGTCTTCCAGGTCCAGCTGTAGGGTAGGGCTCTTCCAGGTCCAGCTGTAGAGTAGGATTCTCCCAGGTCCAGCTGTAGGGTAGGACTCTCCCAGGTCCAGCTGCAGCGTAAGACTCTCCCAGGACTACATTTACCCTTTTTCTCCTCTTACACTTTCTTTCCAGTGACCTATCTCATCCTCTCTATCTTAATTGAGTGAATCCTTAATTCTCTCTCTCTCTCTCTCTCTCTCTCTCTCTCTCTCTCTCTCTCTGTTTCTTCTTTGACCAGTCCACTTTCCCTCAAGCTCTTGCTTCCCCATCTCTTCGCCTCACGATTTGTCTGCCTGTATTCCTCTCATGCACCACTACAGTATGACTCTACCTCGCTCCTAGACACCCGTCCCCCACCATCTTGGTCTGGACTCCGAACTCGTAAGCAGTATTTCAGACGTCCAGGTTCCTGATGTGGTCATACCTTGGTCCTCTCCTCAAGCGACGTCCCCGGCACCCGTCTTAACATCCTTATCTCTGTTCTCCCAGCTACAGTTGAATCTTTATCTGTATGGTCCAGGTTGGTGCTGCTCTCAAGAGCAACTATCCATTTTCTCCAGCTTTATTTTGGCCCGATCTTGGCCCAGAATTCTTTCTTCATCTTTTTTCCTTCTTCAGTCGGCGCTTTCCAGTTCCTTTCCTCCTTAGCTCCTTCATATGACCCCAGTATCATACCTCTTTCGATCCTGATCTCTCTAAGTCAACCTGCACTGAAGTGCGCCTCTTCAATAATCATAGTCATCCTCTTTCCCGACTGATACCACAAACCTCCATTTGGGTTCCAACAATAACTACAATTGCCGTAACGTTCATGGCAGACATCCCACCTGTTGAGTGAGGGTGGTTGAAGCTGCAGCTTTGTCGTTTCTCAGACGCCTTAGGCAGCGGTAGCCCTTCGGAATTTCTGTCCCCAGAGAATTCTAAATGAGAAAGAGAGGGAAATTTATTTACTTTTCCTGTGTTGGGGACAGTCATCAGGAAAGGAAGCCCGTCGGGACCGGGGGTCGTCCTCCGTTCCTCTTGATCTGCTTCGTCTCTACTAATGATCCGTCCTTCAGTTCCTCCATCATGATTAATATTAATCTTCATCTTGAGGGCTTTCCCTTCATCAGTTCTTTACTTCTGTATTTTCCAAAATTTCTCACCCTCTTTTTCACTCAGGTCACGTCCCCCATCTTTCTCCACTTCCACATCCCAGAGGCCTCCAGGCGATCTGGGTCTTCTCTCCTGTGAGTCTACATTCGGATCCGTCGAGAGCCACACTCCACATCACTGTCTTTACAATGTTCTTCTTTAGTTTATTGCTCAAGTTCTTAGTCGTCATGTCTTCACCTTTACTGCAAGCTTTCCTCGCCAACCCGACCCTTGATCTCATCTCTGTATTCCACCTTCCACTGCCATTCTAACATCCAAATACCTGAGACAGTTCACGTGTTCGACCCTCTTGCCTCAAATCATAAAGCTTTCATTTCACTGACGTCTGCACCACCTTCTGTGTTCCCTACTTTCATCTTTCTACCAAACTTCTTCACCGAGTGTTTGGACTGTCCACCATCCACTGCAGACCTGCACCTGTCCTGGCTACCACACCTTCATCATCAACATACAGAACATGGTTCAGCACCTCTCCTCCTCCTCCTCCTTCTCTCTTCATTGTATCAGACGCCCAGTCATCATCATCTCGGCATAGAATAACGAAGAAAAGGAGGTAGTGAGCGCCCTTACCGACCTCACCGTCCAGTCACTCCTAACTCTGCATTACCTAACGCCATCCTCACCAACACCTCATGATCCTCATGTGGGCGACTGATCAGTCCTTAATCACTCTTTCCAGTTAGATTCAGCGTCAGTCTTTTCACCATTATCACCCAAATTGCGAGCCGTCTCTGACTATGACACAGACAGAACTCCCGTTCAAACTTCAAAACATATCTATGGCCACAACTTGCTCTTCATTCCCTTATCTTCTCCAGATCCTCATCCATCCTTGAAACCGAACTGATTCTTTGCCATGATATAGTTTCACTTAGTTTCAGTCCTTCTTATCCTTAGGATCAATAGGATCTTTGCTGTTGGGATGAACAGTGTCCTATGATGTTCACAGTCCCTACTATGATACCCACAATCCACCCATGATTCATGTTTAACAGGAGTTAAAGGGACGACGGAACACTTCTGTGATGGTGCATACATTCTGTTTTCAGTGAGCCAGTGATTTCATTGCGTGATGTAATGCTGCATGTCTGTTGTTGACTTAGGTAATGACACGTTGCTGTGATGTGAATGACGGTCACGGGCATATAGGTGATGGAAGGTCACGTAGGAAGAAACTGAAGAGGGTTGGAGAAAGAACTGTTCCGTGGGCAACTCCATGATAGAGTTTGAGGATTTTTTGATTAAAGACTTTGTGAGTGACAGTGGCTTGGCATCCAGTTATGATTTAACTAACCTTTTTATTTCTTTTCTTTTCCTTTTGTTTGTCATTGTTTTGGAAGGTAAATTTAAGTTTCCTTTGTGTGAGGATGTGACTGGGGGACGGCATGGATTTTTTTGTAGATATGCATTACCATTAACACTACCCATTTAAGGGCGCTGTCGTTTGTTGAAACTATCCAGGATGTGTTTTGTGAAGTGTGTATGCGGTTGTGGTAGTTGAGTAACTGGGTTTTAAGTAGTGCTGTGTAGGTGAGAGTGGTATATTCTGCTTGATTCCGTTGTGGTTAGTTTCTCAGGGAATTAGGATAATGAGGACAACAGTGGTGTAGGGCGGTAGAGGGAGGGGAAGCCAGCTAGTTTGGAGAGGTTTAGGACGGTACTTGTGTTAGCAGATTTGGAGATGTTTGGGATTTCATTGTTCAGATAGGATTGGTTTAAGATATCAATGAGCGCTGGAACTGTAACTGAGCGAAAGTGTTTTATGAAGAAGGTGGATATGTTATCAGTAGTCCTTTAAGGTGCATCGTGAGTGTCAGTGGGAGCGAAGGTCATTTCATCGTGAGTGTCAGCGGGAGTGGTCAGCTCATTGAGGGAGACAGACAACAGGAGGCCTGATTGACCCACAACTGGGTTGTCTGAAAAAAAATAAAATAAATTCACAAGGAAATGTATTTCCGCGCAGCAGTTTTTTAAGCTATCACCGTCTCCCCGCTGCTACACACTGGCCTTCCACTGTCCCCATTACCGCTGTCGTTTATACAGTTTATTTCTTGCGTTTTTCTCAGAGTATACTTGAATTTATAAAATATTTGTCTAAACGACTTTTGAAAGTATTTATAGTCTTAGCATTCACTACGCCTGACAGTAACCTATTCCTGCGCTCAACATACCTATAGGAAAAGAAGCTTTTTTCCACGTCCGCACTACATCTTTTAGCTTTGAGTTTTATTCCATTTGTCCTGGTAACCGTATTTTCTTGTATTTCAAAAAGAAAATTTCATGATTTAAGTTATCGAACTTGTTCACAATTTTGAACACTTGGATTAAGTCGCCGCGAAGTCTACGTTTTTTAAGGGAAGAGAGATCCAAACGTTAGCCTCTCACCGGGAGTGAAGGTCAGTTAAACAGATGTTTTAGGATAAAGTTTGTGTAGGTTATTCCATAACTTTTCTCTTCTGGGATAAGATTGGTTTGTGGCTTATCTTTGAGTAGCGTTTCACGAGCATGTGTTCCTTGAGAGTAGAGATCTTGGTTTGGTCGGGAGTGCAGCATGGGTAGGGGCTGGGGTGATGAGGGAGATGTCGAACCCAGAGTTGGCTCCTGTTTTTCTTTTTTTGTGAGTCGTAGTGATAAGAAAGGAGTGACAGTCTGTTGTTTGGCTTTTAGAGTATAGGCTAGTGGTAGTGTTGTTCGCGGTGTCCAATTGATTTACATTGTTTGCCACGGCCCTGCGGTATCTGCTTCTAGTTGGCTTGGTTGATGGTGCTGGTGAAGTGTGACATGGCTTGGTACGTGTGTGTAGTGGCTGTGTTGGTTGGATGCGGCGGGTGAACTGTTGCCAGAATAGGTTTATGGTCGGAGGGGAGTTCATGTGGATGTGCCCCAGGTGGTCCTTGTGTGCAGTGTGGTTGAGCGAAAGACGTATTGTCTGGAAAGACTAGTTGCTTTATGGGTGTGTGGTTGGCAGATTGTGTAGGCTGAAGGTGTAGAAAAGATGCAGTTATTTTATGAGTAGCTCACCTCGTGGATCTTGGGTGTGAGTGTTGGGCCATGCATGATGGTGGGCGTTCAGATGTCCACATAGATCGGTGTTGGGTATTTTGGTCAGGTCCTGCAGGCTGGGGAGTGTGCCTGGGAGAGCAGGTGATGGGAATGATCTGTGAGTGTTGAGCATGCTGTATTGTGTTGAGTAATTTCATTTCCATGGATTATATTTCATGACTGTTGTCATAGTCTTTCATCTCTTTTGTCCTCATGTGTAGCATCGATGAATGGTATGTTGTGGTGTGCATAAGTATTATGAGCCTCCTCTTAGTCCTTGATGTTGTCTTGAGGTTGCGTTAGAAGCATCTGGGTCAGACTCGTGGTCCGGCACGGTGGCTGAGGACAGCTCGCCCTGCCGTCCGCGCGGGAACGCCAACACCTGGTTCCTCTGGGGCAGGAGGGTAAATGCTGGGCGTGGTTCATGTTCATCACGTACACTGGCGGCTGGTGTAACTCATGACCCTTTTCCCATGGGCTCCTGCATTTCCAAGGGTGCGATACGCTTAGTAGCAAGAATAGCATGGACTCGTTTGATGCAACCTTGTCAGAGTTACTGTTCACCCGCTGTGTAAACTCCGGCCGGCGAACATATATATATATATATATATATATATATATATATATACTGGACAAACATGATTAATTCCCGGCACCAAAATCATCAACACAAAGGCGACATGCAGAGCACATTCACTGGGAACACATAGTGGTAATACATGAACAAAGTAAAGAAATCTCTTAGTGTCTCCAGCATAAACTACGCCTCACATGCCTGATCGTCCGTCCTGTTAAAACGAATTAAACCATAATGCAGACCACACAAAACAGGCCACTCAGAACAATCACTGACTGCCTTGCAAACACAAACGCTCAACACCTACATCATGAAGCAACGATTCTCCCAATGCAATCCCACTAAGACTGCTCGGCACTCAGGTCTTTGCAACAGCGTCAGATCCCTTCCATCCGAACCACTCCATAACTAATCACCCACCCCCAGGCAGAAATAGAAACCTTATCTCTGCCTCGCATATCAGTACCCTCTACTCACATGGCCTCCCATCCGTAACAAACAACATCACTGACAAAACATATACCCACCAAAATGACTCTAAGAGTATTAAATAATACAAACCAGTCTTAACTCACCACACCCAGACATGATCCTATCTGGAACTGCATCCCAGTCATATACGAGTTACACTTTTCTCTGGATAACATCCACGTCTCTAAAACTCCACACGCACTGATTCAATACACCGCAAGACCCCTCATGCCCAACATGCAATTTCCATACTGAAGCCATTGAACACTTAACTGCCAAATTGTTTTGCACTCATCCCACACACACACACACACACACACACATTATCAATATCATCAAATTCCTTGACCTATGATCCCTCCCAGTGGAAATGGTTGGCTTCCCGAGCGCCGCGGAAACTCCGTGGAAAAGGCTCCTTGGGCAGGAAGGTAAAGCATATATACCTAAACCTTCCCGCTCAAGACCTCCCTTATGGGTTTCAGCAGCGTTCAGGCACACAGCCACGTCCAAGAGGTGGGACCACAGATCATAAAGTGTGGTGATGTTGTGGGTGTGTGCGTGTGTGTGTGTGTGTGTTGTGTGTGTGTGTGTGTGTGTGTGAGTAGACTGCAAAGCAAGAGAGGTCTTCATTGTGGGAGTGAATGTGTCAGCAGTTTTGGTGCACAAGACCGGGTAGGAGTGATATGTGATTTAAATGAGAAGGTAAGTAATGAGGCAGTGAGGGTATAATTGGTGCACATGGGGTATTCAGTGTTGTGAATGGAAATGGTGAAGAGCTCGTGCAATTGTGTGCTGAAAAAAGACTGGTGATTAGGAATACCTGGTTTAAAAAGAGAGATATTCACAAGTATACGTATGTGAGTAGAAGAGATGGTCAACGGGCATTATTGTATTATGTATTAATTGATAGGCGTGTAAAAGAGAGACTTGGATACTAATGTAGAGAGGTAGCTGGTCGGATGTCTGATCTCTATCTTGTGGAGGCAAAGGTGAAGATTTATAGAGGTTTTCAAAAAAGAAGAGAGACTGTCGGGGAGAAGAGAGTGGTGAGAGTGAGTGAGCTTCGAAAGGAGATCTGTGTGAAGAAATATCAAGAGAGATAGAGTGGAGAATGGCAAAAGGTGAGAGCAAGTGAAGTGAGGGGAGTGGGTAAGGAATGGGATGTATTTAGGGAAGCAGTGACGGTATGTGCAAGAGATGCATGTGGCTTGAGAAAAGTGGGAGGTGGACAGATTAGGAAGGTTAGTGGGTGGTGGGATGAAGAAGTAAAGTTGTTAGTTTAAGAGAAAACACAGGCGTTTGGAGGGATACTTACAAGGAAGGAGTGCAGATGACTGGGAGATGTATAAGAGAAAGCGGCAGAAGATCAAGAGAAAGGTCAAAAGGTTGAAAAAGAGGGCAAATGAGAGTTGGGGTGAGAGAATATCATTAAACTTTTGGAAGAATAAAAAGATGTTTTGGAAGGAGGTAAATAATGTGCGAAAGACAAGAGAACAAATGGGAACGTCAGTGAAAGGGGCAAGGAGGGTAGTGATAACAGGGAGTGATGGAGTGAGGAGGAGATGGAGTGAGTATTTTGAAGCATTGTTGAATGTGTTTGATGACAGAATAGCAAATGTAGGGTGTATTGGTCGGGGTGGTGTGCAAAGTGAGGGAGAGAGAGAGTTGGTGAAACCCTTGTGGAAGATGAAATCAGGCAAGGCGGTGGGATTGGATGGTATTGCAGTTGAATTTGAGAAAGGGGGTGACTGTGTTGTTGATTGGTTGGTAAGAATATTCAATGTATGTATGGGACGTGGTGAAGTGCCTGAGGATTGGCGGAATGCATGTATAGTGCCATTGTACAAAGTCAAAGGGGATAAGATTAAGTGTTTAAACTATAGAGGTATAATTTTGTTGAGTATTCCTGGAAAATTGTATGTGAGGGTATTGATTGAGAGAGTGATGGCATGTACAGAACATCAGATTGGGGAGGAACAGTGTGGGTTTAGAAGTTGTAGAGGATGCGTGGATCAAGTGTTTGCTTTGAGGAATTATGTGAGAAATACATAGATAAACAAATAGATTTGTATGTAGCATTTCTGGATCTGGAGAAGGCATACAATAAGGTTGAGAGAGAAGCTTTGTGGAAGGTCTTAAGAATATATGGTGTGGAAGGTAAACTGCTGGAAGCAATGAGAAGTTTTTATCAAAGGTGTAAGGCATGTGTACGAGTACGAAAAGAAGACAGTGACTGGTTCCCAGTGAAGGTCGGTCTGCGACAGGAATGTGTGATGTCCCCATGGTTGTTTAATTTGCTTATGGATGGGGTGGTTAGGGAGATAAATGCAAGACTTTTGGAGAGAGAGGCGAGTATGAAGTCTGTTGGAGATGAGAGGGCCTGGGAAGTGAGTCAGTTGTTGTTCGTGGATGATACAGCACTGGTGCCTGATTCGAGTGAGAAGCTGCAAAAGTTGGTGACTGAGTCTGGAAAAGTGTGTGAAAGGAGAAAGTTGAGAGTAAATGTGAATAAGAGCAGGGTTTGGGGACGAGTTAGTTGGGGACTGAGTATGAATGGGAAAAATTGGAGGAACTGAAGTGTTTCAGATATCTGGGAGTGGACTTTGCAGGAAATGGAACCATGGAGGAGGAAGTGAGTCATAGGATAGGGAGGGGGCGAGGGTTCTCTGAGCTATGAAAAATGTGTGGAGGGAGAGAACATTATCTTGGAGGGCAAAAATGGGTATGTTTGAAGGAACAGTAGGTCCAACAATATTATATGGATGCGAGGCATGGGCTATAGGTAGAGTTGTACGGAGAAAAGTGGATGTATTGAAAATGAAATGTTTAAGGAAAATATGTGGTGTGAGATGGGTTGATCGAGTAAGTAATGTAAGGGTAAGAGAGATATGTGGTAATAAAAAGAGTGCAGTTGAGAGAGCAGAAAAGGTGTGTTGAAATGGTTTGGACATATGGAACGACTGAGTGAGGAAAGGTTGACAAAGAAGATATACGTTTCAGAGATAGAGGGAACAAGGGGAAGCGGGAGACCAAATTGGAGGTGGAAGGATGGCGTGAAAGGGATTTTGAGCAGTCGGGGCCTGAACATGCAGGAGGGTGAGAGGTGTGCCCGGAATAGAGTGAAATGGAACAATGTGGTATACCGGGGTCGACGTGCTGTCAGTGCGCTGAACCAGGGCATATGAAGCGTCTGGGATAAACCACGGAAAGGTCTGTGGGGCCTGGATGTGAAAAGGGAGCTGTGGTTTCAGTGCATTACACATGACAGCTAGA